>AWUE01020046.1:0-20868 GCA_001974825.2 Corchorus olitorius | reverse complement strand
GGTAATTAAAAATTTTGTTTTTCATAAAAAAAAGTGCTCTCATGACAAGAGGAGAAGAGGTATTTCTGCATACTAAAAAAAAATCCATTGTTGTCACTCTTTTCTTAAACAAAAGGAGTTAGTAACCCTTGGAAAGAGGATAAGAGGCATGGAATTGCAGAAATATTGTCCCTCTGAAAAAAAATAAAAGAAGGAGTCCTTCTAGAGTGCTGGTAGCCTCAAAAGGGAGTTAGTAACCCCTAAATCATGAACACTTCGAGGTTAGTAACCTCAATTTTCTAAAAATAATTACCCTTGAAAATCTATTATAACCCACAATGACCCTTGATGTATATCTATGGCACTACAATCTTTTGAGTAATGGAGAAAGAGAGGAAAACATAAGCCTATAGAAAGAAGTAGTTATAGAAAGTGAAAAACAGTAAGTGATTAAAACTACTTTGATTATGGCTACTTAAGAATGATGATACTTGTTATGTCTTGATTTTTGAATTTAGTATTATTATTATTCTTTGTTATTTTGATTTCATGATTGAATTGATTCTTTGATGAGTGTGTGAATTCAAATTGATTTTTAGAAAAATTGAATTTTAATTAACTAACACGATGATTTGCTAAGGGACTAGCAAAGTTCAAGTGTGGGGGAAAATATGATCGAGTCAAAAACAACCCTATTTTTATGGCTATTTTACTATGTTTTTGGATCTATTTATGCTTAATTATATGCTATTTTGATGATAATTGTGTTTTAAGTTCTTAAGTGATGTGAAATTGAGAAATTGTTATTTTTCACCTCTTTTGGAGCTATTTTGATGACTTTTTACACAGATTTGAGCAAAGCAATTTTGAGCATAGATTTGGAGATTCGAATTTCGTGTTTGAAGACCATTTGAAGATAAATTGGAGACTTGAAGACCATTGAAGATTTATTTCAAGAAGTAAGGATTGAAGATTGGAGCTTTAATTGAAGATAAGCCATGGATAAGTTCTCAAGCTTTGGTATTTATGGATAATTTATGTGGGAAAATACTCAGCCCATATAAAATATTAATTGGAATTAAAATCCCAATTAATGACTCCTAAATCCAAGGAAATACCAAAATCTCGTAGATTCCCGATTCTAGTCCTAACAGGATTAGGATTCAGGAGCAGTTTTGGTAATTCATAACTTTCTGCTCAGACCTCCGTTTGAAGCCCATGAGTACTCGTTGGAAAGCTAACTCCGAGATCTACAACTTTCCTTTGAATTCCAAGACCCAGTTCTGCCGTTTTCAAGTCCAAAAAGGCCGTCGAAATCCCTGCACGAATTCAGCAAAATTTCAGGATCCTATTTTAACTTGGATTCTACTCTAGGATGACTTTTAATCCAACTTGGAGTCCAAGTTAGACCCTTAAACCGTCCTAGACTCCTTTCCAAGTTAGGATTGGATTTTCTAGGGTTATTTCCACTATAAATAGGCACCTTAGGTTTAGGTTTTTGATGTATGTAGATCTAGAGATTTTATTTGAAGAATTGTTGAAGATTTGGAGGAGTTTTGCTCTAGGAGCCGCCGACCCCTCTACTTCCCATCCTTAGATAAGTTTTTCTTCTTTTCTTTGGATGCTCACTCAATTCATGAGTGAGTAATCCTTTTCTTTTCTCCAATGTAGAATTTAATTGATCTCTTGACTTATATCATGGTGAGATTTTGTGCTTTTATATGAAAATTAATTGGGTATTTCTTAATATCTCTGCATGAATTCTATGTTGCTTGTTTTGATTGATTGAAGCGCGCACTTTCTTGATAAATTAAGTAGCATTAGCTAAATTAAATCTTGAAGGATCTTCGGATTTAGTTGTTTGGTAGCAATTGAAAGCGAAGGATCTTCCTTCCAAGGGATTTAAGAATCTTTGACCAATTTTTAATTGCCCATTGTGCTTGTAAATTACTAGATCTTAATGTTTTAATCTTGAGTAATTATCACACTGGATCAAGAGGTAATTATTTAAAGAGTAAAAGGGATAATTCACACTAGATCAAGAGTTTTATCTAATTAAGGTAATTTAGGATTAAATTCCAAGCAAGCTATCCATTGTTTTCATAATCTTTAGATATCAATGATCCATGGTATTGTTGTCAAGAGGGATATTAATTTTATGTTGGAGGTTTCTTTTAATTATTTTCTCAATTTATTCTCTGCTTTTAATTAATTGTTTTCTTTAATTTTCTTGATTGCTTTCTTATATAGTTTTAATTATTAGTTTGATTTGATTTAATTTTACATCCCAAATCTTCTTTATTTTATTTGTTTGTTTTAAGAAAAAGAATAATAACCTTTCTCTCTGTGGGATTGACCCCTACTTGCCCTAACTATCTTTAGTTAGTAATTGTTGGGATTTTTATTTTTATGATTTGCTGACAACCGATCACTCACACTAACAGCAGGGCTTGAATTTGTGTCACTAAGTACAGAAGTTGTTGTCATCATTCTTGTAAAATTGCTGCGGAAGCTTCAAGAGTTTTCGAAGAAGTGCTATTCACCCCCCCTCTAGCACTGCCCTACGGGACCAACAATGCATAGTTAGATCATGTGTTGCCATGTTACTCCGTTGTGGGCCCCAGCAGAACCCGATAGTGGGCCCGATACTTCAGCAGAGGCCGATGAACAGTAATCTTCCAGCAGAGACCAAAAACATAGACCTGCTTATTAGCGAGCCCACCGTCAGCGCGTCTCGGGGTTTGCCACGTCAGCTTGCTGTGGGTTTCGATAGTGCCAAATAGTGGGTTCGACATCCCAGCAGAGGTCATGAACAGTAATCTCCCAGCAGACCCCCGAAATCCCAAAGTTGTCATGGATGGCCGGATAGGACTCTTGAACATGTCGGCAGCATGATGCCTTGCCTCATAGTACTCGGTCACCAATGTATTGCCACGTAGGTGTGGGCTTTGTATTGCCACATAGGTGTGGGCTTTGTATTGAACCATGGGGATTACCATTCTAGGCCGACCACCATGATTTAAGCTACCTCTTGATATGCATGGGTTCTCACAATCGAATAGTGACCGCCCTTGTTGGAGTTACCACTGCCATGGCTCGCTTAGGTGCGAATGAAACCATGGGGGACTTACCATTCTAGGCCGGCCATCATGATTTAAGCTACCTCTTGATATACATGGGTTTCTACAATCAAATGGTGACCGTCATTGTTGGAGTTACCATCACAATGGTTTGTTTAAAGGAGAAATAAAAGATACCTTTGGAGGCTTAGATGAAAATTTAGGAAGCCATAAATAGTGTTTATGTGGTAAAGAAAGTGTTTGGTGAAACTTGAAAAGAATGTCTCTTTTAGTTTTGGGGAAGGAGATGATGAATAGTGACTCCCCTTTTTGGAGCTAAAATGGGATTTAAATAGCCATATTTATGGGCTATTTAATTAATTGTGAGTAATGGGTTTTTAATGAATAATGGGGTTTGATGAAATAATGCCCTTTAGGAAAGAAATAGGCTTTGTAGTAAATAATGAGTATTAAGAGTGGGACCTATTAATTAAGAAATAATGGCTTTGGGTATTTTGTGTTTGATTTAGGCTAAGTGTTTGTAATTTGGGCTAAGAGAAGTTGAGGCTTTGTGTCAAATTATGGGCTTTATAAGACTTTTTGGACACATCACAAATTTGCACCTAATAGTGGTAGAGAGACATTAACAAGATACAAGACAGACAATTCGAGTCCCTATTCAAAATCCAATCATTTTTTCGTGCGAAGAATGAGTTCCAGTGTTTTATCGAGGTATTTACAAGAAAGGAGGACGGCGATCTGTACTTTCGTTTCTATGATTGCAAGTCTGCTCATTTAAAAACAACAATCTATGTTAATAATAATGTCACTTTAAAATATAACTTAAATTTTAGTTTACAATTTTAATCTCAAGTTGTAAATGTATGACAATATTTTTCAAAAAAAATGTATGACAATATATTTGATGATTTTAATGATCATTAACGTCGTACATAGCACAAGGGCTAGAAATAACAATGTAGTCAATTTGGGCTGACATGGCCCAATAAAGTGGGTTACCCCTATAAAATTTGTAGGGATGCAACTGGATAGGTATTTTTCGGGTAGCCGGGACTATCCGACCCGATTTTTTAGGATTAGGGTATCTTGTTATAGGGTTAGGGTAGGGTACGGGTAGTCCCTTCACTACCCGACCTGGGTTCGGGTAGGGTACGGGTAGCACCCCTTGGGTACCCGATACCCGAACCCGATTATGTATAATAACAAAATATATATATACACATATGAGTTTACTGAGATTCGAACCTCTTACCTCTGCCCTCTAAAAAGTTTTAATAGAAACACCTTACCATTTGTATCAAAGAAAGCTTCTGTCAATTATTAGCACCAAATATATTTATTCAATATATTGTTTTTACATTTTTTTTTGAAAATTATATTGTTTTTACATTTTAATGAAAATATAATTAAAATACAATCAAAACCTATTCTTCTAACATCATTCATGAAAACCTCAATTCTCAAAACCTAACCATTTTTCTCTTCAAGCCGCCGCTCGTCACTCTCACGCCTCTCCCCTCCATCTCTGTTTGACCATCTCGTAGCCAATGCTTCCTACTTCTTCACCGGCACCTTCTTAGTAAATCTCGATCTTCATCGCAGTCAAGACTTCAACGATCTTCTTCTTCATCGCCGTCCACTGGTAAGTTTTCAGTTTTTATCTTCTCCTCGATCTTCTTCTTCATCTCGATCTTCTTCTTCATCGCCGTCCAAGGGATGAAACTCAAATCTCATTCTGCTTCTTCCCTTCCTTTCCTCTTCAACCACGAATACAAAGTACAAACATTTCCTCCTATGATGATTGATTAAAATTCTCAGGGTATCTTCGAAACTTGTTCCCAATCCCATTCTCAGTCCTTCACAGCATCTTACCTCATAAACAAGCTTGGGTTCTCCCAAGAATCTGCTTTGAAGTTTTCTAAACATGTCCTTTTCAAGACCCAGAGAAACCTTACTCTGTAATTTCATTTTTTGAAGACAAGGGTTTCTCTAAATCCCAAATTAAAACCATAGTCACCAAGTGCCCTCAAATCCTTGCATCTAGTGTTAAGAACCTTTCCCCCAAGTTAGAATTCTTTCTATCCAGAGGCTTTTCAATCCCTGACCTAGCCAAATTTTTAACCATATACCCAAAAGCGAATTTTTTATACTAGCAATTAACCTGATTTTTTCCAATCCAGGTTTCCTTCTCATCATTTTATTGAAGTATTTTCTTAGTGTAGAGAGTTTACTACATTTCTTGTTTCAAGCCAGAAGGTTGTTTATTCTCTTATACGTATATATATTGGTTTTAAGATATAGTTAGTTAAATTCACAAGTTTCTAGATTTGGATATTAACATCTTGCATTTGATGCAAATTAGCAAAAGGCGCCGACTATCAGATGGTGAGGAACATGCACCCAGGTTGGAGCCTGCAGTCCTATCTGTCGAGGTATTGTCATTGGCTTTACTGAATTTTCTTTTATTCTTACCTAATCAATTTATGCCAATATATCTTTCTGAGGACATACATTTCTTTTTAAAAAGAGAATTTTGCTAAGTACAGAAGCTTTATTCTATCTTATACAATTGCTCTTATGTACTGCCTTGCTAATCTAATGCAATTTAATTTTTTGAAATGTTAGGAATTTGATAAGATGTTCCCATCAGAAGACACTGATTTGGTTGGTCAAAATTACAACACAGAGCCAATTTCAGTTAATGTAGAGTCCAGTTCTGCCCAAACACCTTTGAGAGTGTCTCCCAATGATGTTGAGCCTAGTTCTGCAGTTCCTAATAATGCAACACCATCTTCAAGCAAGCCTCCAATTGGTGATTCATCTCAGAAACGAAGAAAACTTACCTCAACAGTTTGGGATCATTTTGAGAAGAAGAGTATAAAGGGTGAGGATACAGCCATTTGCAATTATTGCAAAAAGCACTTGAAGGCTCATTCCAAGAATGGAACAAAAGCCATGTTAAATCACATGAACTCTTGTTCATCTAGGAAAAGTTCATCTATTGAAGCATGCTTTGACAAGCAAAGGCAGCTTAGTGTGGAAAGGAGTAATGATGGAAAGGTCCGGTTTGGGAATTTTACATTTGATCAAAATGCTTCAAGGGAAGAGTTGGCTGCAGCTATAGTGTTACATGAATATCCTCTATCCATTGTGGAACATATTGGTTTCAAAAGATTTGTTGGTAGTCTTCAACCTCTCTTTAAGATGGTTTCCCGCACCACAATTAGAGAGGATATTCTGAAGATTTACAAATCTAAAAAGGTCAAGCTGCAAAATGTTTTTGAGAAGCTAAAAAGTCGAGTAGCAATTACAACAGATATGTGGACTTCAAACCAAAGGAAGGGTTACATGTCCGTTACTGCTCATTTTCTTGATGACTCTTGGACATTGCAAAGTCGAATTTTGAGGTATTATTATTCTTTGACTTATACAATATTTGTTAACTTATTAGCTTGTCAACTAATGTCGGTTTTGAACTTGCAGGTTTGTTTATGTGCCTGCACCTCACACCATGCATGTTCTTACACAAGAACTTATGGAAGCTTTGACAAGATGGAATATAGAGACAAAGATTTCTACCATCACAGTGGATAACTGCAGTTCTAATGATGGTATGATTTCCATAATTTCTGAAAAATTGTCTTCTAAACTTTTACTTGATGGGAAAATACTTCATATGATATGTTGCGCATGTGTTTTAAATCTTGTGGTGAAAGATGGTTTGTCTGTAATAGAAGCTTCAATAGAAACAATTCGTGATAGTGTTGCATATTGGTCAGCTAGTCCATCTAGAGTTGAGAAGTTTGAAGATGTGGCTCGTCAAGCCAAAGTTCCATATTCCAAAAAGTTGTGTCTTGATTGTAGAATTAGGTGGAACTCAACTTATTTGATGCTTGAAACTACTATAGTGTGCAAAGATTTGTTTCATAGGTTGAAGCTTAGAGATAGATGTTACACTTTTGTGCCTAGTGAGAAGGATTGGGAGATGGCGGAGATGATTGTTAAGAAGTTGAAAATCTTTTATAAGGCCACTGAATTATTTTCTGGGACAAAATATCCTACTGCCAATGTTTATTTTGTTCAAATTTGTCAACTTAGAAATGCAATAGTGCAGTGGATGTCTTCTAATATTGATGTGATTATTGGCATGACTAAGAAAATGTTTGATAAGTTTGAAAAATATTGGAGTGTTATCAATAGTGTGCTGGCCATTGCCGTTGTCTTGAATCCTAGGTATAAGATGAAAGCAGTGGAGTTTTACTACCCTCAAATTTATGGTGAAATGGGGTCTTTTGAGATTGAACAAGTTAAGAGAACTTGTTATAAGTTGCTTGGTGAATACCAATGTAGATCCTCCAAAGCTGCAAAATCTTACACTCCACCAGTAAATACTCAAGCATCAGCTCCAGATGAGTTTTCTCAATTGATTGCCTTTCTTAGTTCTTCTTCCGATGGTGTTGTGAAGTCTGAATTAGATCATTATTTGGATGAGCCGGTTCTACCATGGATTCAAGAATTTGACATTCTTAATTGGTGGAAAACAAATGGGATAAAATATCCCACATTGCAAATGATTGCAAGAGACTTTCTTGCAATTCCGATCTCTACAGTTGCATCCGAGTCCGCCTTTAGCACCAGTGGAAGGGTGGTTAGTAGTCATCGAGGTAGGCTTCATCCGGAGACTTTGGAAGCTTTGATGTGCTCACAAAATTGGCTAAAGAATGCCACTGAAGGTAATAACATCTTATTTTATCTTTTATATTTGATATATATTTTCTCATGAATTATTATCTATCACTAATTTGTTGTGTGTTTTATTTGTAGTATCATCTTCAACCGCTGAATCAACTTACACCTTTGGTGTTGAAGCTGAAGAAGAAGTGCTGAATTGATGAGCTAGAGATGGTTATTAATTTCAAATGAGATGGAAAGAACTTTGTTGTTTTAAGTATTTTGGATTGTAATTTAATTTAATGGTATTGTTTGTTTTATGGATTGTAATTTGGAGTTAATATTCTGTTGGGATGTTTTGGAATGTTGAATTTTTGACTTTCTGTAATGTTTACTATGAAATTTGGAACTTTAGGATGATTTTGACTTTGACTCACTTCGGGTTATCGGGTAGTTAGCGGGTAGTGTAAATCTTATAGGGTAGGGTTCGGGTAGGGGTGTTCAAAAATTTCCCGGATAGTTATAGGGTACGGGTAGTTTAAAATTATAGGGTTAGAATTAGGGTACCTCAAATTTGATGAGTACCCTACCCGGTTGCATCCCTAAAAATTTGGTTGGGTCGTGTTAACCCATCAAAAATATGGATCGAATTGTTAATCCATTTAATTTGAGAGCTAAACGCAGGTCATTTTAAATCTATAGTGAATCATGTCATATATATCAGCAGCATATGATCCTATATAGTATAATATAATGATTTGATTAAAAAAATTTGAAATTAAAAAAAAATTAAGACAAACAAATTCCATGATTCATAAAAACAATGATACTTTTACATTTCTTATCACATTTTGATTATTTTATCTTATTTTTTCCTTTCCTTCATAAAAATCAACCTAAAACTAAATAAATTATATATATATATATTATATCTATACCTTATGTACCTTACTAAAAAGTTATCCTCAAACTGCTGTATGCTTAGTATTTGCCTTTCTCATGCTAACATTTGTCTAAAGTTGATTGATTGAAAGAAAACCAATATATATTATTATATATTTAGAATTTCAAATAATATTTTACAACATTGAAATATAATCAAAGTAAAACTCCATATCTTTTTTTCCAAGAGATAATTATTTTTTTTGTTAATAATTATTTGAATAGACATTATAATTCTAAGAATATTTCCTTCCATTTAACTTGATTGCTGCTCTTCTTATGCTGACATTTGTCAAAAGTTGATTGGTTGAAAGAAAACCAATATATATTATTATATATTTAGAATTTCAAATAATATTTCACAACATTGAATTATAATCAAAGTAAAACTTCATTTCTTTTTTTCAATAGATGATTATTTTTTTTGTTAAAAGTAGATAATTATTTCAATAGACATTATAATTCTTACAATATTTCCTTTCATTTAACTTGATTGCTAAGATAAAATTTTACTTAGAATTGAAATTACTCAATTCCAATCATAAACTGAAAAACCCGACGCGAATGCGTTGGAATAATATCTAGTATAATATAATATAATCCTAAAATTTACTACATATCCTAAATTTCCATTAAAAATGAGCCAACTCAAATAAGCATGTGAGTTGTGCCATGCTATTCTATCTTGGTAGGTTTAAGTAAGTCCATGTGCCACCTGTTGGGCTCATTGGGTCCAACCCCATTTGGGCTCATATAGGCCTCATTGTTATTGTTTGCTTTGCATTGCATTTATTGTGGCCCCAACACCACCGAAACTAAAGACTAATATTGGACCATGCTGATATAAATAATCCACTCAAAAAATGTTATATGGGGTTAATTAAACCAATATATATGTATGTTGGACTCTATGTGGTCCATCCATTTTGGCATACCTAAGCAGGTGCAGGTCCTATGAATAACGTGGCGGTAGCTAAATTTATACAATAATTTATACCTAAGTTCTTTGTTGTTTTCTTTCATCAATCATAATTCATAATCATCCCTAACCTTTTTTTCAGGCCAAATCATATGCTTCAGCCGGCCTTCAAGTTGTTTCCATGGGTCCCTTCCATTTCCCACCCAACATTCTGCCTGGAAAAAATGTCCTCATGTTAAATACGCTGGCTACTTCTTTAATTGCTACTATATATTATATGGTCAATTCAGGCATTGCTCACTAATTCATTAATTTTCATTCAGTCAGAAGAATAAAAAAAAGGCTTTGCTGTAAAATGGAATCTTCAGCAGAAAACCAATTTGTTAGCAAAAGTTATAATGCAGAGGAAGATGATGAAGAAGCCTTCTCATATGCATTCCAGATTGTTGAATCTATGGCGCTGCCAATGTCTTTGCATACAGCAATTCAGCTCGAAGTCTTTGAAATCATAGCCAAAGCTGGTCCAGACGCCAAGCTTTCAGCTAAAGAGATTGCAGCCCAGTTACCTACTCATAAAAATCCTGAGGCACCCTCGATGCTGGACCGGATACTTAGTGTTCTAGCCACCCACTTTATTGTTGGTTGCTCTTTGGGTAATGATGAAGTGGGTGGCAATCCTGAGAGGGTGTATTGTTTGAGGCCTTTGTCGAAATACTTTGTTCGAAATCAAGATGGTGTTTCATTAGGCCCCTTCATGAGCTTGCTTCATGACAAGATCTTCCTTGCTAGCTGGTTTTGTTTCTCCCCCTGTCTCTGTTTTTTTCTTAATTGCTTTTCAGCTGTGCGATTGGATTAATTAATAGTGCAACATAATAATAATAAGACTGAATCAGGTTCTTTCCTGCAGGCATAGTGCTTCATCTTAATTATATTAAAGATATATAAAATGAGTTTATTATTATGTTCAACTATTAATTAACCAAATTTGTGAATATTTCTTTCTGCACTATACTAGGTCTCAGCTGAAAGATGCAATTCTTGAAGGAGGGGTTCCTTTTGGCAGGGTCCATGGAACGCATGCGTTTGAATACCTTGGCAGGGACGCAAGTGGGGATGCAAGTGGGTAGTAAATAATAGGGTACCTGACACTATCCGACCCGATTAAGTAGGGTTAGGGTATTGTATAATAGGGTTAGGGTAGGGTACAGGTAGTGATTTTAATACCCGTGACAGGTTCGGGTAGGGTACGGGTAATGACCTTAGGATACCCACTACCCGAACCCGGTTACTAATTAATTATTTTAATATTAAATTTTTATTTATATATTATATTTTTACTTAAAAATTACTTCTAATTAATCTAATTAAAATTTGTTTATTGTTAAAAATATAATTTTTAACTTTGTTTTACAATTATACAAGTTAATTTTAATTTATTCATTTAATTTTAATCTATTTATTATTATTTAATTATAAGTAAAAAATATTCGATTTTTATCGGGTTAGGGTAGTTAACGAGTAGTTGATATTTTATACGGGTAAGGGTCGGGTAAGTGATTTAAAAAATAACAGGGTAGTTATAGGGTTAGGGTACCCTAGAAAATAATAGGGTTAGGGTACGGGTACCTCAAAATTCACGGGAACCCTACTCGATTGCATCCCTAGACGCAAGATACAACCAGGTTTTCAACACTGCAATGATCAACCATACCACTATAGTTATGAAGAAGATTCTGGAGACTTACAAAGGTTTCGAAAAGCTCAACCGGGTTGTTGATGTTGGCGGAGGTCTAGGAATCACCCTCAATATGATCACTTCCAAGTACCCTTCTATTAAAGGAATCAATTTTGACTTGCCCTATGTCATACGACATGCCCCTGCCTACCCTGGTAAGTAATTAAAGTCTTCTAATCAGCTGATATTTTCCTAATGCAATGATTCTTTGCATTATAATTAAGCCTGTTACAAAATACTTAGGGCACAATACCATAAAATGGAAGTTAAAATCCTGTTTTGAAAGAAGGGTAAGCGAGTCACTTGCAAAACAACAAAAAATTTACTATAAAAATCTAATTATAGCTTAAATACATCTTGTTTATCTTTCATGGAATATGAGTAATTTCATCGAACACCCTTTTAATAGAACGCAGAAAGTTAGTGTTTTTGGTACTCTGATTGTACACTAACTAGACAACCAACATAACCCACACAGGTGTGGAACATGTTGGAGGAAATATGTTTGAAAGTGTTCCCAATGGAGATACAATTTTTATGAAGGTAATACAATCATTTGCAATTAATTAATTATCTGGTCCTAACATAGTAATATTCAGGTACAATCTCAAATAAACAAATTAATACCATAACTTGTCCCTTTTTTTTTTTACTTTGGTAGTGGATACTTCATGATTGGAGCGATGAACATTGCATCAAGCTGTTGAAGAATTGTTATAAAGCCATCCCAGATGATGGAAAAGTGATCGTTCTTGATGCTGTCCTCCCGTTCTTACCCGAACCGAATGCCTTCGTAAGAGGCACTTTGATGCTGGATGTAATATTGATGGCTCAGATTCCAGGAGGGAAGGAAAGGACAAAATCAGAATTCGAGGCCTTGGCGACTAAAGCTGGATTTAGTGGCATCAGATACGAGTGTTTTGTTTATAATTTCTGTGTCATGGAGTTCTTCAAGTAGTTGGAAAGTTTGGTAATTTTGGCTGATCTAGGAAACGGAGGGGAAAGAATAAAAGGAAAATGATTATAGTAATTTTTTCTTTCTTTCTTTAATTCATTGGGAATTGCTTGTTTTGTAATAATTTCCTTTATTGACGATGGTCCCTTATAATGTGTGGTCATGAATCAAATTTAAATTAAATTAAGCCAATTTCGTTACTTCATATAAAGTCTGGATTACAAACAGTAATTATCTGGCAAATTACAATCAGCCATAATCGTTCAAATTCTTCACCAAAATAACATTTAGCTAACATTTTGTTAACCTTCCTCACATTTTTTTTTGTTAAGGGCAAAATGAATTTTATTAGTATGCAAAAATTACATACAAACAGCCAGCCAACAACAACAACAACAACAAAAAGCAGCAGCAATAAGGTAAAAAAGAAACCACACAATTACAATTCAATTGTTAACCACCAGTAAATTAACTTCTCTTTGAACCCCTGTTTTAGCAAGAGAGTCAGCAAGTACATTAGATGCTCTTGGTACCTTTTGAATACTCCAATCAGGAATCTTGGTTTTGATTGCCTCCATTTGCAATATAATTTTCCTCAATATTCTCCAAGGGGCCAAAGCTGGTTGAGTTGTCCAACTCAATGCATTCAATGAGCCTGTTTCAATAATTAGCTTGCAAGATGAGACCCAAACGGATGCTCCAAAAACAACAAAAGCTTCCTTAATGGCCAACAACTCAGCTTCATTCGATTCAACAATCCCCACTGATTTGGAAAACATGATCTTGATATCCCCATAATGATCTCTAAGCACACCACCTACACCTGCAGGACCAGGTTTCCCCTTCGAAGCACCATCCACATTAAACTTCATACAACCTTGATCGGGTTTACTCCAGTTACAAGACTTTTCCTTGCTAATTATTGTATCTGTTTGAGCAGTAATGGCAGTCATGGGGCATCTAAATATATCAATGAAAGCTTGGGGCTGATTAGGCCATTTAGCTATTATCCAGTGTGCCAATCTAATCTTAATAATGTCAATAAGTTGCTGCACATCCAACAATTTACCGTTGAAGACTATGTCATTGCGGTGCAACCAAACTGACCATACAATCGCAAAGAATAATAATCTCCAAACAGCCATAATATTTTGATTAACCTGAAGACCTTGCCAAGCAACAATAAATATAGTCGGCTCACCCGGTGCTACCCACTTAATTCCCCACAAGTTACAACAATATGACCAAACCTTCCACATATGAATACAATGAAAGGATAAGTGACTGACCGATTCAATATTCTCATGACAAAAGGCACACCTAGCCGAATCCCATCCAATAACTCCTCTCTTTGCCAGCTCACCTTTCACCGGTGCCTTCCCTTTCATAATTTGCCAAACTAGAGCTTCAACTTTTGGTGGTGCAACACCCTCCCATACAAGTTTCCAGTGACTTGATTCTTCCCTTCTTTCACCAGTAAGTGCTCTGCAAAAGGAAGAAGCAGTATAAGACCCGCTTGGGGTGAATTTCCAAATGAGTTTATCTGTGAGCGACGGACAAGGGCAAAACTCATCAAGAAGCCTCATCAAATTATCCCATTGAGACAATTCCCAATCAAAAATTCTTCTCCTCAATTCAATTTTCCATTCCCACCTGGAATTAATCCAGCAGCCAAATTCTCTCACTTTTCCTTCCTTTTTTATAGCCAAAGCAAACATTCGTGGGAATGCCACTTTCAATATGATATCACCAATCCAAGAGTTACTCCAAAAATTAATATTTTCTCCATCACCAAGACACATCCCTGTACCAGACCTAACAATTGAGGAAAGACTATTATCCTCATACAAAGGCTGCATAATATTCTTCCACATTTTGAACAATGTCTGAAAGTATCAAAAGCAGGGACCAACTCACTTGAATCCAACCTGTTTAAAGGTGCAATTATAAAACTTCCAAGCAAGGTCAATATTTTTAACTATCCAATAAACAAGAGAGATGATGATTTTGGTTGGTAATAGAGAATAGTCAGGGTTGTGCATCAAAAAGGATCCAGATTTAAATTTGTTGCATTTTTATTTAAAGTGTATGTTGTCAGGGTTGTTGCAGTATTGGCTTGGATTGACTATGTCTTTTCTTTGTCGGCCTTATTAGGGTCTCTTTGTGATTTGCTATTAGTGTTGTGTTTTTTAGACTTGTGGGGTTTCACTTGTAATAGTTTGTGGCATTGATTTTGAGCTTGGTTTTGGTTGTATGCTATCATTAATAGCAAATTAAATTATTTGGCTATAAAAAAAAAGAGAGAGAATAGTCAAAACGACAGTTTTGAATTTCTGTTAAGTATTAATTAGGTAAGGGTAGTTTATTAAGAATTACAAACAAGCAGCTCAAGATCCACATTGGCAAGAAGCTATGCAAGCTGAGATTGAAGCTTTGCAGAAATATAATACATGAGAACTTGTTGATTTGTCAAAGGGGAAGACTACTATAGGTTGCAAGTGAGTTTATAAGATTAAAAGGCAAGTTGATGGTTCAATTGAAAGGTATAAGGCACATCTAGTGGCAAAGGGGTATACACAACAAGAAGGGATAGACTACTTGGACACTTTTTTCTCCAGTAGCTAAGATGACTACAGTGAGAGTTCTTTTGCTTTGGCAGCCATCAAGGGTTGGCATTTGCAACAATTGAACATTAATAATGCTTAGTTTTCAGTTTTTTTATTCAATTTCTTAATAGTTGGAATTGGTTGCATAATAACAGGTTAAGTTGTTGTAGGTACTTACAGTTAGTTTTGTTAGTTAAAAATTTGGAGGTTTCTACAATCTGCATGTTGTTTTATCCAATAAGAAAGTAAAACATAGCAAAAATTTGGAGGCTTCTGCATGTTTTTTCATCCAATAAGAAAGCAAAACATAGCTGAGACTAAGGTGGGTTTGCTAGCACCTGATTTTTTAATGTTTGCATAATCACTTTACACCTGTTGTTACTTGTTACTTTTCTGCTGTCAAGTTTTAGTTTATATATTATGACTCTTGTTGTAACTTTTGATGTGGCAACTGGCAAGTATACGTTAATCCTTAGGCTTACTCAAAGTTTTTCTCTTGAAATTTGCTGTCATTAGAGGCGGCATATCAATGTCAAGCTTTGCCTCAATTTTATGAAGTTTCTCTAGTTTTGCTACTGTTTTTTCCTTGAGCATAGCTGTATAACTAAGCTTCTTGGAGTGTTTCAAGACTTAGTTTCTGAAACAACAAATCTTTTTTTCTTCTTTCCCTCATTCTCTTTATTTTCCTTTCCGACAGCAATAGATAAGGTATAGATATAAATTATAATTCTGTAAGCACTAGGCCTCTAACCTTTCCAACCGCACATTCGAAGCTGATTTTTTCAATGAGTAGGAAAACAGACTTTTGATCTGAGCAAAAAATTACCAATTCCTTGATGGGCAACACCAGCAATGATTGTAGCGCAGATGAGCAAGATGAAGAAAGCTTCTCGTATGCAATGCAGATTGCCCAAAGTTTATCCCTGCCCATGTCTATGCATGCGGTAAGTCAGTTTCAAGTGTTTGACATTATAGCCAAAGCTGATCCAAATGTTAAGCTTTCTGCTAAAGAGATTGCAGCCCAGTTACCTGCTAATAAGAATCCTGAGGCATCGTCAATGCTGGACCGCCTACTAAGACTTTTAGCCAGCCATTGTATTGTCGGTTGCTCTTTAGTTAATGATGAAGAGGGTGGCCATCCTTGGAGGCTATATAGTTTAACGTCTGTGCCCAAATACTTTGTTCCAAATGAAGATGGTGTTTCATTAGCCCCCTTGATGAACTTGGATCAGGACAAAGTCTTCCTTGCCAGCTGGTTCGTTCATCTTTAATCTTGTTCTTAATCTGCTTGAAACTTTACTGTTGGTTTGGGATAGTTGAATCTTGTTCTTAATCCTGTTGGTCCTGTATGTGGTGCTAGAGGGTGAATAACTCACTTTTAAAAAATATTTTCAAGTTTAAGTACTTTCTGCAACACAGAATGTTAGTGCGACCAGATAGAGCAGCGATACTAGTAAGAGCAATAAGTAAGCAGACAGAATAGCTTACAACAACGAAATGCAATAAATGTGAATGATAGAATTAAAGAATGTGTAAGTGCTCAGAATAAGCAGAGATAGCATAGGGAGTAGAAGAGAATGAAAGACATGCAATAAAAACTCTAAATGGCAGTATAACTAAAGGGGATTAGAGGAATCTTAGCTTGAAAATTGATTTATAGAGGTTCGGTCCTCCTTGACCAACGTCCTCTACCTTGACCAATGTCCTCTACCTTGGCTCTTCCGACCAAGGATTTCACAAAATCCACTACTCTGATGTAGTTACGAGCCTACACCAAGCCTTTACAACAACCAAGCTTTCCCCAAGCTTGAATCAACACATAATTCAACCCTACCTCGAACAAGTGCTCTCCGCACTTAATCACAAACAATTTTAACAAATTTTGAAGTGTATAAACTGATCCTAGCTGATCGAAATACACAAGGTAAGCTCTAAGCAAGATTTACAAAGAGTTAAGAACAATCTTGCAAAAACCAAGCAAAATACAAAGGATTATTTATCTAATGATCTTCATACTTTTATGTTTTATGCTATTTAATCCTTTATAATTATGGGTTGGACGATTTAACGCGTCGGCTTTTATTTTTGTATTTTTTGTTCTATTTGTCCGATTAAGGTGATTCAAGTGTCTATTAAAAGGTAATTTCATGATCTACAAGTTTCATGAAGAACTCAGAAGCCAATTTTAATGTTTTGATTCTAAAAAATGCTTATGAAATTTTGTTGTCTCGATTGTCGGTCTATTTAATATTGTATAATTTTCAGTCCACTTGTCTGATTGAGGTTGTTTATGTGTAGGTTAAAAGGTTATTGTGTGATCTACGACTTTCGTCAAGGCCTAAAAGCTGAATTTGATCATTAATGAGTTTTGTGGAGAGTTCAAGAGAGAATTTTTATGTTTGGTCTCCATAAACAAATATTTTTTTGCTGGATTATTTATCAAATGATCCTTATACTTTTATGTTTTATGTTATTTAATCCATTACAATTATGGGTTGGACGATTTAACGCTTTGGCTTTTTTTTTGTTCTATTTGTCCGATTAAGGTTATTCAAGTGTCTATTAAAATGTGATTTCATGATCTACAACTTTCATGCATAATTCAGAAGTCAATTTTAATGTTTTGATTCTAAAAAATGCTTCAGAAATTTTGTGATTTCTATTGACGATCTATTTAATATCATATAATTTTCGATCCACATGTCCGATTGAAGTTATTCAAGTGTCGGTTAAAAGTTATTGCATGATCTGCGACTTTCATGAAGGACTCGAAAGCATTTTGTCCTAATTAGTCATGTCAAGAGCTAGAAATCTGCTATTTCATTCATGAAATAAATTTCTCATAAAATAATTTTTCTCAATCAAATTTCGTATCGTATCATAAATGAACCAAACGATTTGCATTATAAATTATTTCCTCATTGACTTCTCACTTAAACGGTTACACCATATACAGTCAACAAATACCTATCGATCATATAATCCAGAACCAACATTCTACAAAATTTTTAAACAAAGGAATTGAGACATTCTATTTAGGTAACTTAAATTATGGCTTCAAAACATTTAATATATATATACAAAACAGAAAATTGAGAGTCTTCTAAAAGAAACATCAAAATCTTCACAGACCACTAAATTAATATACTTAAACACGACATAAACAATACAAAGGCTCAATCTTTCCATAATCTTCTCAACCCGTCGCGAAGCGCAGGTCAAATATCTAGTATTTCTTAAATGCCATTGTTTAAACTTTTATAGTTTTAGTCAACTAAAAACTCTATTTTTATTTAATTAAATCTAATATCCTTATAACTATTTTATTTTTACCATTTTACTATTTTACTTTCATAGTTTTACTCAACTAAAAACTCTATTTTTATTTAATTAAATCTAATATCCTTATACCTATTTTATTTTTACCATATTACTAATTTAATTAAAAAGCTTAGATATATTAGAATTTTAAAAATATATTTCTTAAATGACATTGTTTAAATTTTACAGTTTTTGTTAGAAATAAACTTTTACAGTTATTCTACTAAAAACTCTATTTTTATTTAATTAAATTCAATATTTTTATAAATATTTTAATTTTACCATTTTAATTTTAAAAAAATTGAAGACTTTTTGATAGTTCTGGACCCGTTGCAATTTTATAATATAAACTAATAAAAGTATTATTATCAAGTTTAAAAGTTAAAATAAGTTGGCTAATTAATAATCATTCATATTTTTTAAAACTAATTAAGTTAAAAATTTATTGAAAATTTAATTATTATGATTGACCTTTTTTCTATTTTTAGAGTATGTATTGATAGTTTAATGTATTGGAGTGCATGACATGATTTTAAAGTTTTTAAAAATAAAAGAGAAGAGTGACATTCAATTATTTCCTTTGACTTATAAGGTTAGAGAAGTCAATCGAGCAGGTTGGACGGGTTTCGGGTCATCAGGATTTAGCTCAAATGAGTCAGGTAATTTTCTCGGGTTATTCGGATTTCGGATCATCTGGGTTCAGGTCATTCAGGTCTCGGGTTTGTTGGGTCTAGGGTCAGGCGGGTTCGGTTTTGACCTCAAGTCACTTGGGTTTTGGGTTTTTTGAGTCTAGGACTCGAATCAATTGGATCAGCCTTGAATATTTTAATGTTTAATTCTTAAATTTAGTTAATATTTTTATTATTCGATTTATTTTACAATCAACTACCGATGATGTTTAGTAAACTGCATATACAGGGTTAAAGAGTTGACATGTGTCTCTTTATATATTAATTTTGAATATTAAATACATAATTAATTATGAAGTGGAGGGTATGTGTTCAAATAAATATTGGTTATATAATATCCACATTTATGTTCTTTCATTACATTAATTTAAAATTATAAATAATTAATAATATAAGTATCTACAAAAATGATATAAAATTACAACCCTTATAGTTACCGGTGAGATTATTAGTACGGTAGTAAAGCCTAATAGAAAAAATTGTCAAGAAATTACTAATTAATCATTATTATTATTTATTCATTGTGTAAAAAAATTACTAATTATAAATTTATCATGAATTATTCATATAACTGATTTAGTACTCATATTCATATAATGAAGTTATTTAATAAAATTATAACAATAGTATAAATTTTATTGAATAAATGATAATTTAGAATGGTTAAAATTAAAACAATGTGAATTTTATTGAATAAAATATAATTTTAGTTTATAATATTCTTAGGTCACTCGAGTTACGGGTTTGTCAGGTTTGGATAGGACAGGTTCATGTCGTTTACTTTTTCAAGTCAAATCAAGTTCGGCCATTTAGATAGGTTATCGAGTATGGATCAAGTTTTGACCGCTTTACTTATAATTAATTTAAATTATTATTTTTTAAATTTAAACACAATGAGTCTCGTCCAACGCACGTAAAAGTGAAAACTAATATATAATAAAGTTGTAAAACTTTATTAAAATTGAACTTTTATCAAAACTTATTTTGATTTAATTTGTTTTTGGATTATATAAATTTTAATGTTTAAATTTTATTTTTCATTAAAAAATTTAATTGTTATTTTAGTTTTAAAAATAAATATGGACAGACTTGTGCGGGCCTTGGTTATGTGTTTAATAATATAGGCGAGTCTTGGACAAAAGTTGAGACCCGTTCTTCGGGCCAGACCGGGATTGGACATGCATAAATTATGCAATTGCTCCCTCTGTTCATATTTATAAGTCTATAATAACTAAAATTTTTAACCAAGACAAACAATTAAAAATTAGTTAGTTTCAAAATTCAGTACAATCTCTAAGTGTATTACCAAAATTACCCTTTCAGCTTTTTAGACTTTTTATTAGGAAGGAAGAGATATTTAAAATCTACTCGGTTATGAGATAATGCATCAACCACCTCATTTAATTATGTTTTGGAATTCAAGAGTATTTAAATAGGGTTAAAATTGGAACTAAAAATTGTCTAATTTCTTGATATATGGTGATGACGAATAAAAAGGAACAGAGAGTATGAACTTCCGGCCCGACCCGGCCCATGAACACCTCTACTTAGCAATATTGACTATCCAAAAGCCAAGAGAAAGATGTAATTGCAATGGTTCAGTCCAACTAATCATTGTTACTGTTATTCATATGAAGCACATTTTAGGGATTATGTTGTTGAGACTTGAGAGCTACAATTCCATAGTTGCCCTCCCGCTTAATGTTATCAGCTTACTTGCTTTTGGGTATTACTAAATACCACTCCCTTTTACTAGTTATTGCCCCCAAAAGACTTTTTTGCCCTTTGCTTCATTTTTTCAAAATTCTCTCAAATCATTTCAAATTTTCTAACTCAAATTATTTTTGACTTTCTAAATTTTTATTTCGGATTATCAATAATCACTAATGGCGAACAACCCGAGAACTCCGGAAATGGACGATAACAAGCCGTCGACATCTAACAAGATAATTTCTTTTTCAAAAAAAAAAA
>AWUE01020045.1:0-20088 GCA_001974825.2 Corchorus olitorius | reverse complement strand
TTTTAATTATATAATTATAATTATCATAAAATAAAAATCATAATTTAAAAAAATTTAAAATTATTGGCCAGGTGCGACCGCATTGCACCTGACCATATGGTGGTCTCGATTCTGTCGCTCCCTGGCGTAAAACTTTGATTTTTTTCAAAAAAATTTATCTTGTTAGATGTCGGCGGCTTGTTATCGTCCATTTTAGGAGTTCTCGGGTTATTCACCATTAGTGATTGTCGATAATCCGAAATTAAAAATTTAGAAAGTTAGAAATAATTTAAGTTAGAAAGTTAGAAATGATTTGAGAGAATTTTGAAAAAATGAAACAAAGGGCAAAAAAGTCTTTTGGGGGACGGTAAAAGGGGGCGGTATTTAGCAATTGAGTAAACTAAATTTTAATGTCCTGAACAATATTTAATTATTTACTCCAATCCTTATAATAAGCACTTTCTTATTACTCTCTTTCTTCCTATTTATAAGTTACAACCTTTAGTTCATTTTTATTTGTCATTTTAGAGTATCAAGAAGCATTAATTACTTATTTTTTAAATGCACCATTCTCTAATTAAGGTTAGAGAATGAATATGTACATAGTTGAATATTTAATAAAGGATGTTTTGAGAAAGTCGACTAAAATATGCATAAAATTATATAAAACAACTAATTTTTAACTACTTGCCTTGGTAGAATATTTCGATTAATTAGTATTCTCTATGTTCCTTTTTAATTGTCCAAATTAACTAATTTATTTGTTTTAAAAAAGTAATTATTTTGCTAAGTTTTATACAAAATTTAATTTACTTTATCAAATTGTCCTGCATTTAATTGGTATAGTTTAGTCTTGTCAACTATCATATTTAATGAGTTGTGATTTCAAAGCAGGGCAAATATGACATTTTAATAGAATTGGACAATTAAAAATGAACAATTAAATGAGAACCGAAGTAGTACTTACTATAAGGAACGGATGGAGTACCATTAGGATTTATGCCCTATGTTTCCACACTACTTTAATATTTAACTCCGTAAATAGCCCCGTGCAATTTGCGGGCTATAATTCTAGTTATCTAACAATAATATCCTAATTTGGCGAAAAAAAAAACAATAATATTTTAAATGGACCACATGGGTTGTACTGTGCTAAGCCATTTTAGTGAGTCGTGTTAATTCATGCACCATCAAAAGAGTAAAGACCGTGTAGCCTGTCTATGAGACTATGACTAATGGGCCAATCTGATACTATCCCATTAAAAGGCTATATGGATCCTGTTAGACTCCAGGCCCTCCCTCGCCCATTTTGCTATCTAGAAACAATTCATTAATTATGTGCCGAACTTCTTTGTTCCTTCATTTCATCAATTATATCATCGTTGCTTTTTTTTTTCCTTAGTATATATATACGGTCATTCAGGCATATTGATCACTAACGAGTGGCTAGCTTTTCAATAATTTTCCTTTTCTAGTTTACTACGGCAAACCTTCCCCAGTCCATAAATCCAATTGTCAGGAAAAAAAAAAAGGCTTTGCTCTAAAATGGGATCTTCAGCAGAAAACCAATTTGATCATGGAAATAGCAACAATTATAATGCAGCAGAGCAAGATGATGAAGAAGCCTTCTCATATGCAATCCAAATTGCCGACACTTTGGTGCTGCCAATGTCTATGCAAGCAGCAATTCAGCTTCAAGTCTTTGAAATCATAGCCAAAGCTGGTCCTGACGCCAAGCTTTCTGCTAAACAGATTGCAACCCAATTACCTACCAAGAATCCTGAGGCACCCTCGATGTTGGACCGGATACTTAGAGTTTTAGCCAGTCACTCCATTGTCGGTTGCTCATTGGGTGATGAAGAACATGGTGGTAATCCTGAGAGGGTATATAGTTTGAGGCCTGTGTCGAAATACTATGTTGGAAATGAAGATGGTGTTTCATTAGCCCCCTTGTTGAACTTGATTCAGGACAATGTCTTCCTTGCTAGCTGGTTTGTTTGTTTCTCCCCTGTCTGTCTCTGTCTCTGTTTGTTTCTTAATTCAGTCCTGTTTGATTCAGGACAATTCTCTGTTTGTTATAATGGGGCATTGGCCAATATAATTTTGCAGAGTTGAGAATAGTAATGCACCAAAAGGTTAGGGTCAATAATAGAGTTTCTATTAGCTCAGATAATAAAAAAAAAAAAAATAGAAGAGAGGCTTAATAACATACTGAATTATAGAATGACTAAAAGTTTGTCTATCAGTACTTTTCTTTTGCTTGGAATTTTCACATTCATCTTATTTTTTAATACAAGAGGAAGCACTATATATATATGCTTGGAATTACCTAGTTAAGTCTTATTTTTATGCATCATTATTAATAAACAAAATTTGTGAATATTTCTGCACGATACTAGGTCCCAGCTGAAAGATGCAATTCTTGAAGGAGGGGTTCCTTTTGACAGGGTCCATGGAACACATGCGTATGAATACCCTGGCAAGGACCCAAGGTTCAACCGGGTTTTTAACACTGCAATGATCAACCATACTACAATAGTTATGAAGAAGATCCTGGAGACTTACAAAGGTTTCGAAAAGCTCAACCGGGTTGTTGATGTTGCCGGAGGACTAGGAATCACCCTCAACATGATCACTTCCAAGTGCCCTTCTATTAAAGGAATCAATTTTGACTTGCCCCATGTCATACAACATGCCCCTGCTTACCCTGGTAAGTAATGTCTTCTAATCAACTGATTTTTCCTAATGCAATGATTCTTTGCATCATAAGAAGTTGATCACAAATTACTATTCTCACACCATAAAATGGAAGCTGAGATCATGCAAATTCTGTTTTAAAAGCACCAAAATTTCTTTAAGAATCTATTTCTTGCTAAATATGTCTTCTTTAGCTTTCATCAAACACCCTTTTATAAAAACAGAAAGCTAGTGTGATGGTACTCTGATTGCACACTATTAGTAACAGGACAAACCAACATAATGCACAGGTGTAGAACATGTTGGAGGAGATATGTTTGAAAGTGTTCCCAATGGAGATGCCATTTTTATGAAGGTAATACAATCATTCGCAATAAACTATAAGGTCCTAATTACATGCAAGTACAATCTCAAATAAACAAATTAATACCGTGACTTGTCTTTTAATTTTTTTTTTATAGTGGATACTTCATAATTGGAGCGATGAACATTGCATCAAGCTGTTGAAGAATTGTTATAAAGCCATTCCGGATGATGGAAAAGTGATCGTTCTTGATGTTGTCCTCCCGGTCTTACCCGAACCTAATGCCTTCGTGAGAGGCGCTTTGATGATGGACGTTCAAATGATGACTCAGTATCCAGGAGGGAAAGAAAGGACCAAACCAGAATTCGAGGCCTTGGCCGCTAAAGCTGGATTTAGTGGCATTAGATATGAGTGTTTTGTTTGTAATTTCTGTGTCATGGAGTTCTTCAAGTAATTTTTGCTGTTCTAGAGTAGGAAGTGGAGGGGACATAATAAAAGGAAAATGCTTAAATTTTTTTTTATTTATTTTTAATTGGGAAATGCTTGTTTTGAAATTCCTTAATTTGATACCTTATTTAAATACAGAAATGAAGGAAAAAGAGGTGGCTCATCATACCTCCATTTCCCCTAGTAGACACCCACTTTTTTCTTCAAAAAGTTTTGAGCTCAATTTCTAACCCAATGGTCATTTTTGTCCAAGTTGTGGATTAGTGTTGTGGGAATTGTTGATAGTTTCCTATCACAAGAAGATGTCCTCTTAGACATGCATGTAGGAAACGAAGGGAAATTGGATTAGAATTGTTAACTTTAAGCCAAAGAAGAGAAGAATCTATCCTTCATCCTAGCAGCTTGATCTCGGTGGAGGGGAAGAACCCTAGTATAAATCATGTTTTGTGGCTTCATATAAAGGCACAATCCGTTGGAGTACTTCAGACTAAAAAAAACACACAATTGCAAAATACAATAATTTTTAAGGATGTTTTTGTCACAATTTTTTTCGACTTTCTAAGGATAGAAAGATGTAATTTTTCTAATTTATAAAAAATATATAAAAAATGTTAAATGTGTAATATGAAATACTAATTTTTAGTCATTAGAAAATTTGAATTTTTTTAAGAATAAAAGTTTCAAATTCTATTATGAAATCTGGCCAAAAAAAATTCTATTATGAAAAAGAAACTACTAGGCTATATAATATAATCATTAATAATTTCTCTCTCTTGACTGAAAATAAGGGTTGTTTGTTTGGTATGTTTCGTTTTTATTTTTTGTTTTTTTTTGTGGAAAATCACTTTGTATTATACTCAAAGATCTGGATTACAAACATCAGGTGGTAAACACCCGTACCGCACATAGTTGGCATTACTAAAACTAGCTATCCTTGCCAAACTATGAGCTAAAGCATTAGCTTCCCTTCTAATATGCCTAAATTGAACACACTCAAAAGAAGAAACTAACTCCCAAATCTCATCTAGAAAGTACACTCCCTCCCAAGCTTCAGCACATGAACCATTTATTGCAGCCATGGCGATCAAACAGTCACTTTCTAGCAGACAACAACGATGCCCTTCATCCTTTGCTAATTGGAGACCCAAACGAATTGATAATACCTCAGCAAACAAAGAATCTTGGACAAGAGCAAGTTGCTTAGTGGCACTACTCAATACCATCCCATTAGAGTCACGAATCACAACACCTAACCCCGCCCATCCTCGACGCTCGTCAAACGCAGCATCAACATTAATTTTGAGCATAGACGCAGGCGGTGGTACCCAATTATGTCTAGCTATCAGACCTCCCCCTGGCTCACTATTTGGCAGCTGCAGTAGTCGGCATTGTTCTTCATGAAAAGAGATCTTGGCCTGGATTATCTCCGGCAGCAAACAAACAACATTATGGTAGCAATCATTACGGTTCCGCCAAAGCGATCAAAGAGTTAGAAGAACAACCTGAATCGACCCTAACTGTGATGTTTTTGTAAAAAAACAAAACCAAAAATCTTCCCGCTCTCTCCACTCTACCAAGTAATGCTGCAACCAGGGACATTTAAGCCCCCAAACAAAGCTGCTTAGTGTGCAACCGAAAAAGAGATGATAAATGGATTCACTTGTAGATGCACAAACCACGCATTCATCCATTACATCTAGTCCTCGAGACCTCAAAACAGATCTAACAGGTAAAGAAGAAGACACCAATCTCCATACGAAAAACTTTATTTTTGGATATACTTCAGCCGCCCATATAATCTTCCATACAGGATCCCTTTCCTCCAATTCGAAACTCTCTCTTCGCAACACTCTCCTCGCAACATAATATCCAGATCGAACCGAATAACAACCCAATCTATCAGCATTCCACATCAAACAATCCTGTCTTGGTTGTCTAGGCAGTGGAAGACAACGGATTTTAAAGCAAGCATCCCCAGTAAAGAGCTCCTCAAGTCTCTCTAAACGCCAAGTACTGGAATCATAATCAATTAAAGCGGATACTTGTAAAACTGTGGTTGATAATTCACATCTTTCGGTATAGGCTTGTATGATGGGGGATTGTTAATCCACCTATCTCAAAAAACTCTAATATCCCCACCATTACCTACCCTCCAGCGACAGCCTTCCTCTAAAACAACGTGTCCCGCTAAAAGACTTCTCCAAATAAATGAGGGATTCCTTCCAATTGAGGCCTGCATTAAATTGGATCCCCAAAATATTTAGCCTTCAATATACGATAGCAAAGAGATTCTTGGTTCTGCATCAAGCGCCAACATTGTTTAGCTAATAATGACAAGTTAAAAGCTTCAAAATCTCGGAAGCCTAACCCACCATCAAGCTTTGACACACAAAGATCACCCCAATTTCGCCAGTGAATCTTCTTCCTACCATCCTTATCCTCCCACCAGTAATTAGCAATAAGCATATTTAGCTCATGGACAAAGGATTTAGGAAATTTGAAAACACTCATCAAATAAACCGGCATTGATTGGGCAACGGCTTGGATCATTACTGCTTTACCAGCTACTGACAATAGCTTCCCTTTCCATCCATGCAAACGACTCCAAAGTCTATCCTTAATAAGCTGCAACTCTCTTCTCCGAGACCTACCCACCATGATTGGCAAACCCAAATATTTATCTGCCTCCAAAATACGCTGCACCCCTAAATGCTGCATAATTGCCTCCCTTAGCTCTTCTGAGACATTTCTACTGAATAATAATGCAGACTTATCAATATTTATTTATTGTCCAGATGCAAGCTCAAACTTACGCAACAACTCTACTACGACATCACATTCAGACAAGCTGGCACGGAGAAACAGTAAACTATCATCCGCAAAAAATAAGTGTGAGACCTTCGGTGCATTTCTATTTACTGCTACCCCTTCAATAATTCCCCCTTGCACTGTGTCCTGCAACAATGCTGATAATCCCTCCATACAAAGTAAAAACAAGTATGGTGATAACGGATCACCCTGACGAATACCTCTGGTGGGAATCAAACTTTCACTTTTCTTCCCATTAATCAACATGGAGTACTTAACAGATCTAACACAGGTCATAATAATAGATATCCAATGTTCCGAAAAACCCATGCTCCTCATTATACTTTCCAAAAAAAACCATTCCACCCTGTCATAGGCTTTACTGAGGTCTAATTTTAGAGCCATATGTTTCTTTCTCCCAGTCCTTTTATTTTTCATAAAATGAACCGTTTCAAAAGCAACTAAGGCACTATCAAAAATCATACGATCAGGTACAAACGCACTTTGATTCTCTCCAATCAAACCTGGTAAGATAACTTTCATCCTGTTTGCCAATGCCTTTGAAATTATTTTAAACACAACATTACACAGGCTAATTGTCCTATAATCCTTGACCATAACCAGAGAATCAGTTTTAGGAATCAAAACAACACACGTATCATTGATATCAGGCAAATGATTCCCCTCATTTAAAAATGAAAGAGCCATGGTAACAATATCTTCCCCAACAATATTCCAAAACTTTTGGAAAAACATTGGAGTAAAACCATCAGGGCCAGGAGACTTACCGGGGTGCATATCAAAAGCTGCTTGCCTAATTTCCTCACCTGTAAAAACCTTGTCTAAATGACTTCTCATTCCCGCATCTACCCGTCCAGCTACCTTTGAAGCTACAAGATTTACATCCTCCATACTCGGCTGGGCTGAACCAAAAATATCCCTAGAATGCTGCATAAATTCCCTTTCAATGATACTGTTGTCTGTTTGCCAAACACCATCACCATCCCGAATGCCTATAATTAGATTCTTATTACGTCTCGCATTTGCCACCGAATGGAAAAAGCCTGTATTTCGATCGCCTTCACGGAGCCATTGAACTTTGGATCGTTGCTTCCACATCACCTCTTCTCTCTTATACAGCGTTGTAAGATCATCATGACATTGTTGGAGGTCACTTGAATCTCCTCCTTGTTGAGCCATTTGGTACAGTCACTCATGATCTCTCTTTCTCTTAGCAATTGAATGCCTTATATTACCAAAGACTGTCCGATCCCAATTTTGAAGCCTAAGCCCACACTGATATAACTTGCTAACCACATCAGGCCCACCAGGATCTTCCCAAGCCTCTCGAATTACCTCCCCAACACCTTCATGAGTACACCATACATTTTCAAAACGAAAATTGTATCTCTTCTCATGTTGTACCATCGGGAAGTCACTAATTTGGATATATAAAGGAAGATGATCTGATAACGTAGAGGGAATGTGCTCCTCAAAACTGTAGCCGAACATATCCATCCAAGATTGAGTTGCAAAACTGCGATCCAGTCGCTCAAAAACAAATTCTCCATTTACTCGCCTCTTCCATGTCATCCTCGGGCCTCGAATAGGCAATTCGATAAATCCACATTCACATACCACCTCCCTAAAAGCATTCATCAAATATGGAGGTCTAATAGCCCATCCCATTTTATCATCACTGGACAAAATTTCATTGAAAGCACCACAACATAACCAAGGAAGATTGTAATTATTATTAAGAGTTCTCAACAATTACCAAGATTCAGCTCTACGAGAGGTCTCCGGAACGCCATAGAACCCTGTAAATCTCCATGTTTTTACAGTGTTCTCATTAACAATTACATCAATATGGTGCAAAGAATAAGACAAGAGGGAGACATTTATTGTATTATTCCAAAGCAAAGATAGGCCACCAGCCCGACCAATACAATCAACAGAGAAACAATTATCAAAACCTAATTTAACTCTAATCTAATCCATTTCAGATTGTTTACGCTTAGTCTCAGAAAGAAAAAGAATACTAGGACATTTACTTCTAACTAAGCTAGCCATAATATGAACTGCTCGAGAAGCTCCCAGTCCTCGGCAGTTCCAAGCCATACAATTCATTTCTCTCGGCAAGGATGGTCATCCCTTGCCACCCTCGCCGCTGGTTCATCACCCAGATCATTATCATCACCTGGAAAAACAGTCTCCACAATTGCCTCTCTTCCCAAATCAGTCATCTCAATCTCATTTTCACGTGACCTTTTTACCAAACCACTCCCTGGATTCTCTAGAATACCCCCTAATGCCCCACGTTTTCGGCCCTCTTTGAGTTCATGTTGTTGTGCCAAAACTTCAAAGGAATAGTTGGGAGTAACCCTCGCTGACCTTTTCCATTTTCAGCATGGTCGGGCAGAGGAAGAAGAAGAATGAGTACCAAAAACAAAAGGATCAACTTTTGATACCACTTCAGTTAAGCCTGGAATTTCATTAATATGGATTGGAATTGGATTAACCATACCTGGCCCAGCCTTTGGTCCTTGTAAAGTAGCATCCCCTTTAACCTCATTTGGCCCAAACTCTGCCAGCCCAACACCTGGTATAAATTGGCCCGAAACCCCATCCTTCCGTGGCAGCCCACCACCAACTAATTTCTGCAAAGGATCCCCAAAAGACTCTCCCATTCCCTCAATCCCGATCTTCTCTTTATTCCCATAACTTTCAGGGACCTCCAAAACTGCTTTACCCTTTTTTCGCCGCATTTCAGCTTCCACTAAGCCCTCCCTCTCCTCAAATATTGGTACTTCCACTCCCAGATTTCCTATACTTGCGCTACTGACCTCATCCCCAATATTCGGAACCGGCTTCCAATACCTTCCTGGATAGTTGCACCGTGGATCGCCTGACCTCGCCGGAACATTCCACAAACAACGCTGCCCCGCCGCACCGAGAACTCCAGCACCACGAGCAGCAGAACCAGAGCGCCAACACGAACCCCCCAGTCCATTTGTGCGCAGCAACGCCTGGCTATGACCCATGCGATTCACCCCTATTCCATGTTCCCTTGGTACTGAAACCTGATCATTACCCCTTTCCGCAGTACCATGACTCCGTGAATTGACTTCACCCTGCATCTCCTCATTATCCAAAGCCCTTCGAACTGCTCGTCCTCGAAACAACAAGCTATCAACATGGTTCTTAAAATGCCTCTGAGAACCCACCGATTGTTGCATTGATCCACGAAACACTGATTCAGGAGACAAGGAAGGTCTAACCCCATTCACATGAGCCTTTCTTGACTTCACTAGCGGTGTCTCTGCTTTCAAATCAGCAGAAAACTTTTCTTCCACAAAGCCCTGTGTTGACAGCATCACCACCGCTGTAGGGCAGTCTAGCTTTTGATGATCAAAAAGCCCACATACATAACAATAATCTGGTGTATCTTCATACCTGAAATCCACCTCCAGATCATCCCCATTTGGTGCAGTAACAGTGGTGCCCTTCTTCAATGGAGTTAACACATCCATTAGTATCCGAACACGAAGAAATCTTCCCCAATCCGGATCCACATCCAATACTGGTCCTATCACCTCACCCACTGCCATTCCAACACGCTCAGTCATCATATTCAATGGTAGTCCAAAGACTCGGACCCAAAACGGGCATGACCCAAAGTCGATATTCTATGGCAATTCAGTACCATCATACTCCTTAACCATCAACAAGGACCGATTAAATTTCCATGGCTGAGCTACCACAACACGATCCTTCTCAAATTCACTCTCAAATTGGAACAGAAACAATTTTTCCCCAACCTCCTTGATAGCTAACTCATACTCCAATTTCCAGGCTTGGAAGAGAGCATTGCACATTCCCTCTAAGAACACCATTTTCTTGGAAAACAGCTTACCCAAGAGATAAAAGCCTGAGTCACCTTCCGCCCCTCCATCAATCCAGTCTTGTTCAATCACAATCTTCTCTTTCCCCTCCTCCGGAATCGAAAGCTTTGAGCAAAGATTGGACAAAGGCTCTGCCATTGAGAATAAGAAACAAAGCCAAAGCAACAACAACCAATTGACAAAGAAAACGCAGAGAAAACCCAGCAGAAAGCCGAAAAACCAATACCAATTTGGGAAAGAATCAAACCCAAATAAACCCCTAAAAAAGCCTACTTCTTCATCTCTAATTTGAATTTGAAATTCAAAATTCCGAAATCCATTCCAGATTTTAACAGAGATAATCTTAAAAGAATCGAGAGGAAAATCCAAACAAACAAACTTGTACAATGACAAGATCGAAACCCCACCAAGGGAGGAGAAAGAAACCCCATCATAAGGGATAGAAACCTCATCAAAAGAGGAAGGAAAAACCCCAGGTAGGGAATCTGAAAAAAAACAGAGAGAATTTTGAGAGCGCCGCCATTTTTTCAACTTTTATTTTTTGTTTTAATACACAAATTTGTTGGGCTTAATGATCAAATTGTCCCATGAACGCATAGAGAACGGCCAAATAAGCCTCTCAACTTTAGTTTTGGTCAATGTCATCCATAAACTCTCAATGTTGGTCAAATAGGCCCTTTTTGAGACAGAATACTAACAGTTCATTAAATCTGCTAACGTCAGCAGACAGCGGCCCACGTGACAAAATTATTATTTTCCAAAAAAAACAAATCATTTGGCTAAGGGGGGATTTTATAATTCAAAATGATTTTTTTTGTAAGAAAATATTTTTTCTAAAAATATAATTTTTGCCACGTGGAATTTTTTGGCCACATGGCCCGCGACGTCAACAGATTTAACGGATTGTTAGTATTCCATCTCTAAAAGGGTCTATTTGGCCAAAATTCGGAGTTCAGGGTGACATTGGCTGAAACTAAAGCTGAAGGGCTTATTTGGCCATTTTCTATTAGTTTAGGGGCTAAATTGATCATTAAGTCAAATTTATTGTATGTTTCTAAATAAAAATATGAAAAAATGGAAAAAAATGTTGAGTACTGCTCGTCAATATTATAAATGTGTTTTGTAAAAACATGAAAATTTTGTTTTATGAAACATTGGTTCTGCTTCTAAAATTTTAAAAAATGAAATCATGTAAACGTTTTTCATGTGTTTTGTTATCAAAATAGGATCTTGAAAAAAAAAAAACAAAACAAAAACAATGCCAAATTAACAATCGTAATTATTCATTAATGTGCCAAACTTCTTTATTCCTTCTTTTCATCAATCATGTCATCGTGGCTTTTTTCAGGCAAAATCATGCTTCAGTGCATCAAGTTGTTTCCATGCATGGGTCCCCTCTGTTTCCCACTTTCCAATATTCTACCTGCAAAAAATGTCCTTTATTTTGAATACACTGGCAATTTTCCCACTATATACATATGGTCATTCAGGCATTAATCACTAACGAGTGCATGCTAACTTTTCCTTTTCATTCTCCAATTGTCAAGAAAAAAAAGGACTTTGCTCTAAAATGGGATCTTCAGCAGAAAACCAATTTGTTCATGGCAATAGCAACAATTATAATGCATTGCAAGATGATCAAGGAGCCTTCTCATATGCAATCCAAATTGTCGACTCTTTGGTGCTGCCAATGTCTATGCATACAGCAATTCAGCTTGAAGTCTTTGAAATCATAGCCAAAGCTGGTCCAAACGCCAAGCTTTCTGCTAAAAAGATTGCAGCCCAGTTGCCTACCAAGAATCTTGAGGCACCCTCAATGCTCGACCGGATCCTTAGAGTTCTAGCCAGCCACTCCATTGTCGGCTGCTCTTTGGGTGATGATGAAGAGGGCGGTAATCCTGAGAGGGTATATAGTTTGACGCCTGTGTCGAAATACTATGTTCGAAATGAAGATGGTGTTTCATTAGGCCCATTGATGAACTTGCTTCAGGACACTGTCTTCCTTGCTAGCTGGTTTGTTTCTTCCCCTGTCCCTGTCTCTCTGCTTGTTTCTTCTTAGTTTCTTCACTAGATGGAGATTGATCTTGATCTTGGTCTTGGTCTTCTCATTAACTCTTTGATCTAGTTCTTTCTTGTCTGGTTGATATTACTAATTGTGGTAGGGTCAGTTGAAAGAATTGGGAAAGTTGTTCAATTTTGTAAAGTGAACAATAATGTACAAAAAAGTTATAATGGGGCATTGGCCAATGCAATTTTGCAAAGTGAACAATAATGTACAAAAATGTTATAATGGGTCATTGGAAAATATAATTTTGCAGAGTGGAGAATATAATGCACCAAAAAGTTTTGGCCATTGGCCAATGTAGGGTCTTGAAGGCTTAATAACATACTAAAATATTGTAGCATGACTAAAAGTTTGTCTAAGTGGTATCCAAATTTGAGAGTTCTCGTTTGCTTGGCATTTTCACATTCATCTTATTTTTTAATACAAGAGGAAGCACTATGCATGCTTGGAAGTTGGAACCTAGTTAAGTCTAAGGTTGCGTTTGGTTCGTGAAAAGTAGTGGGAAAGTGTGGTAAGTTAGATAGGGAAAATAACTTTCCCATGTTTGGTTGGAAGAATCTAATTTTAGGTGGGAATGTCATTCCTACCACTTTCCCACTCAAGTGGGAAAGTGGTAGGAATGACATTCCCATCTAAAAGGGTGGGAAAGTTCACTTTCCCAGGAAAATGTTACTCATTTTCCCTTGTCTTTCTCTTATATTCTCAAAATTTAATAACTTTCCCACGTTAACCAAACATGGTAATCATATTCCCACAAAAATAAAAAATTATACTTTCCCATTAAAATAACATTGCTAGAAAAGTAGTATGAATGACATTCCCACGTGATACCTAAGATACCACGAACCAAACATAACCTTATTATTATGCATTATTAATTAACAAAATTTGTGGATATTTCTGCACTATTAGGTCTCAGCTGAAAGATGCGATTCTTGAAGGTGGAGTTCCTTTTGATAGGGTCCATGGAACACATGCGTTTGAATACCCTGGCAGGGACCCAAGGTTCAACCAGGTTTTCAACACTGCAATGATCAACCATACAACTATAGTTATGAAGAAGATACTGGAGGCTTACACAGGTTTCAGAAAGCTCAACCGGGTTGTTGATGTTGGCGGAGGACTAGGAATCACCCTCAACATGATCACTTCCAAATACCCTTCTATTAAGGGAATCAATTTTGACTTGCCCCATGTTATACAACATGCCCCTGCCTACCCTGGTAAGTAATGTGTTGGCTCATAATCAGTAATTTCATCAAACACCCACTACAGAAAAACAGTGAGATAACGGCGCTTATTTTTACATATAGCGGCGTTTATAAACGCCGCTATACTAAATAACGGCGTCTAACACGGCGCCGCTAGAGGCGCCGTTATAACAAACGCCCTTATTTTGCGGCGTCTGTGTCTTAAACGCCGCTACTCGTATAACGGCGTTTAAACGCCGTCAAATAGAGGCGTTTAGACGCCGTAATACAATTTTTCCGAAATCATTAAATTTTCTTAAAAATAATATATAGCGGCGTCTATACGCCACTATTTAACGGCGTCTAGGCGCCGCTATCTGGACACATTTATGAAAATTATACTTTTCTAAATTGAATATTGCGGCGTTTGGACGCCACTATTTGGGGGCGTCTAAACGCCGCTATATATGTATTTAACACTATATTTTTTTTAAAAAACAGTTAAATATAGCGGCGTTTTGATTTTAAGACGCCGTTAAATAAGGGCGTTTTGTTCTCAAGACGCCGCTAAATAAGGGCGTTTTGTTTTTAAGACGCCGCTAAATAAGGGTGTTTTTGTTCTATAGACGCCGCTAAATAAGGGCGTTTTGTTCTATAGACGCCGCTAAATAAGGGCGTTTTGTTCTATAGACGCCGCTAAATAAGGGCGTTTTCTATTCACACATGCTCCAAATCAGGGCATTCATTTATAGGAAAATTTAGGGTGAGTGGGAGTTATTTCTATACAATATAGCACAAATATAAAATATTAGAAGCTATAATTGAAATGAAATTTTTAAGAATTACACTTAATTAACAAAGGAAGTTCATTACATCCAAATGGTATTCAAAGTAGCATATATATAAAAATTGTTCTATACACAATTTCACTAAAATATTGTTCCAGTGTTACATCAACCACACATGATTAAAGGAATTTAAGGAATCAAAAGAATCATATTGTATCTACTTGTTTACCACAACGTGATTGTGCACTGGAAATTGAAGTATTGACAAAAAAGTTACCACCATCGCCATCGCCATCTCCACCGCCACTAGTATTAGCATTTTGAGTGCCCTACTAAAAAATATAATTAGAAAATCAGTTTAGGGTCAAAGACTTTTACATATATTAAATTTGATCAATTATGAAAATGGAAATGTGATTACCTGTGGCGAACTCTCTGTCACAACATCTATAGAATCAGGGAATTTTTGTGCAACAAACATCATGAGCTTATCTAGTTTGGAGGAAATTCGAGCATTTTCAGCAGTCAAACGATCAAGGGCTTGTCTCTCCGCTCGTCTCTCTTCTTCAATTCTTGCAATCTCTTGTTGGCTTTGTAATTCCCTTCGCTGCACACAAAAGCCAGAAATAACTTTGAAACGAAAAAAATAGCCCATGTCCAATCAAAATGAGAAAAACAGTCCAATATTGTAATATCATGTTTTCATCAAATTAGAAAGCAATGCAATTTAAATTTCGAACCTGCATTTCTTCTCTTAGCTGCTGAACCTCTGATGAAGATCTTCCCTTTGAGTAGGCCGTGAACATATGAGCATTGTCTTTAAAGATGTCTTTTGGTGTGACCCCCAATCCAAGACATCAGACTCGGCCAGGTTGTTCTTCCCCTAACACTTCAACCAAAATTCTGCTTTCAACTTCATCCTTTGACAAATTCTGTGTATCCTCCGTAGATGCGGTTGTCTGCAATTGATCTATCCTTTTCTATAATAACAATTACAAATAACCACATGTCAGAGCCACTTGCAAACAGAAATAATACACATTAAATGACCACAATTGCTTCATTTAGAATTGGAAAACTCACCAAAACATCCCCGACTTTTTCGTTTACGGGTGCTCCATTTCTTCTTGTATGCGTCTTCTTGTACACGTTAAGACGCCCAACATCTTCTCCTTTTTTCTCTATAAAGAAATCCATTGAGAATTTGCATGTCATAGGAGAAAACAATTTGTTCAACTTGTTTAAATTTAAGAACAAAAGTAGTAGCAGCAACCAAGATTAATATTTACATTCTTTAAAAATGCAGCAAGGTAAATTACTTACCATCTCATTTCTCAGTCTCGCAAAGCTTTTTGAGCCTGCAGTATGAAGATTATGTTGACATTTTCGGCTCGCTTTTCCTATTTTCTCCTTTTTCTATTAACAAAAATGCATAATGTTAATGTACCAACAAGAATAATGTACCAACAAGAATGCACTTTTTCGACAAGTTCAAATAGTAATAAGATTTACCTTTCCTTTTGTTGAGTGCCAGTATTCTGCCATGGGGTCAAAAAGGGTTGCGGGTATCTTTGGATCTCGTGCAGCTTTCGTCGCATCAAGTGTATCTCTATAGAATTCTTTCTTCAATTTATGCTTGTAGTCCCTCCACTTTTTTCCCATATTCATTTCTAGCCATGGGTGTGTCTCAAAGTCAAAGCGAAATCTAGTCTGAAAATATAAACAATAATGCAGAAAAATCAGATTAATAAAACAGTTACGCTTTGACTTCAAATATAGAACACAAACACAAGTTAGAACTCTATTTGGAAAGATGCAAAATAATCTAATTACCTTAACATACTCAACCGCTTTATCTTTGACACCACGAGAATAAGTATTCCATGACTGTGGACTCATTGGAAGCCATACTTGATCCCGACCCAACTTCCCTAAAAATCCTCCAAGGAGTTTACTTTCCTCTCCAATAGGTTGCCCCAATTCATTGGCTTTAACAATAACTTTGTAGGGAGGCCTTTCAGTCCAGAGTTTATTCAAATTTGTATTTACTTGTTTCTCCACTCCATTGTCATCAACTATGATTAAAAATGAGTTAGTAAATTATAAAAAAAAATTAAAAAAAATTGGAAGTCAAATAGATTATGATTTCTGGCCATGATTATGATTTTAGTGGAATACCTGTGACGGTCGTCATATAATATGAATGAACCGGCTCAGACTGCACAGAAGTGGCATCATGACTGGTGCTCGGATGGGAATTATCAGCAGAATCCCCCGCTGCATTAAGCGCAGCCGAACCGACCCGAGGCGAAGTGGGAGGATCCACTGCTGGGGTCGAAGTGTGAGGATCCACTGCTGGGGTCGAAGTGGGAGGATCCACTGCTGGGGTCGAAGTGGTAGGGAGAGCCGGACCAGCAACATCCTCTCCATTTGCTGCTAAATCCCCATTAATAGTAGGTTGTTCTCGACACAGCCGCTGGATTGCTTTCTTTGAGTTGATTATAGCAGTTGGACCTTCCGGTTTTTTCCTCTTCAATAGACCTTTGGTTTTGCTGCATAGTAGACAAAAACCAAACAAAGATTAGTTACAATAACACAAATACATATAACAGCAAAAGCATAAAAAGTTGTCATAAAACGGATTGCTAACCTTGTCTTGCAGTTTTGCATTTTGGTGATCCTCCTCGTGAGTTCGACAAGGCAAGTGTGTCACTTGAACTCTTTGCAGCTGGTTATTGTTAATGAATTACTATAAAAGAAGAAACAAAGGACATGATATTAGAATTTAAATCAAACAGTTTAGCTTTACACATATAAGTCATTATATATGAATCCAACAAAACACCAACTCAGAATCCAACAACTCATTCTTTTAGTAAATTCAAGGAAAATTACAAGTATATATATCAAGAAAGAACAATAGCTTTAACAAAACCAAGATTGAAGAATAAAAATTACTAACAAAAATGAGTTAGAGAGCACTACACAATGCAAATACTAGTGTGTAAGTACCTGATCTTCAATTAAGTCACCTTCAAGGAGAGTAGTAAGTAACAAAACCAAAAGATATCATGCAAGGCAAGCATAAATAAAGTATGACTGAGAGTTACAGAGAACTAAGAGTTACAGGACAGAGAACTGAAACAGGAAAGATTGAAAGAGGTGCCCAAAAAAAAAACTTGATTGAAAGTTACATTATTAGTTAAGTGGAAATCACTGAGAGTTGAAGACAACAACCCATCATCTATTTACAATTGTAGATAATTAGGAGTTAGAAAGAAAGATTTCTTACTCTTTTCATTGATTAATCCATGCACACATTCTCTTTTCATCAGAATTCAAGCAACATACAAATAGGGAAAACCTCAACATCTTTCCCAACCAAAACTCAAGAGAGCCATCAACAGTTTCATACAATTTTTTTTTTTAAAAAATAAAAACTCACCTCCTCGTAATGGTGGATTTTGTCCCCAATATCGCCACGAGAAAGTAAACTGTCCAAAATCTTCACAAGCAATGGAGTGTATTTAGGGTATTCAGACTGCCAGAGAACACATATTACATGTTAGTATTGATACAAAGAAGGGTATTCAAACTGCCAACTAACACATAATACCATATTAAAAGCACTAATGAAAGCCTAAGGTGACAGTTTCAAATTACTTAAAAGAAGACGCTATATGTTTCATGCAGTAAGAATAGTGGGAATAGTGGGATAGCAATATCCACCTCTATCTGTTTCATGTCAGTATTTTTTTGAGCCACGAATGTAATATGAATATCTAGTCAAATTAACATCCAAAATTCCAAATGTAAAAGCTTAATTAACAATGAAAAAAGCACTTTACCAATTCCATACAAAGAGGAGAAAAAATAAATCAAGAATTATATAAACTGAAGAAACAAATTAGCAGCTAAAGATAAAATAAAATTTCCTCCTTTCAAGTCCCCATATTCCCAAGTCTTATTAGACAGTAGTAGCTAGCTTGTTGACCGGTTTATAAATTACTTACATTAATCACATTCAAAAAACGTGGTAATTAAAAAGTCCAAAAGACATAGACAACGGTAATTGTTTTTGAATTAGCATAATCACAGTCAAAAGTACATTTCCCCTGCCTTAACTTTCAACAATATTCTTGGCAATGAATCAAAGTTGCAGCCAGCAATATTATTATACTAAAACATAAACGAGGCATAATTAAACAAAGCCAAAAGGTTGAAAAAAAGATGAAATCTTGAAGTCCACGACACGTGCAAGCACTCAATCAAGGTCTTTCCAAGTTTCCAATTAATATACTAATCTCTCATAGTGAAAGATTAGGATTGCAATGATAACCCCAGAATCTAACGTAATTTAATTCATTAATTTATTACAGATTTTGGGCGCAGAAGCAACCTGGAAGGAGAGTCTGTAAATATTAATGGGACCAATCCAATGAATATAAAATTCTATTAACAATGACATAAGAAACCAAATTAGAATTCCTTTCTATTAACAATGACAATATTCAACTTGTAGTTAAAGCTCAGGTGTCGCAAACCATTTCTAACCAAAAGTTTTTGCACATAACTTGTTCCTATACTGCTACAAGCATACCACTATTTTGACCATTTTGAAAAGAAAGAAAGAGAACATCCAACTAAATCTTTGCTAAACTTGGATGTAGTACACAGTAACCTAGAGACTCTTTGAGACCATGTTCAGAAATTAATTATTCAGGTTATGGTTAGAGAGATGGGGTAATTCCGCATCAGTTAAAATAGTATACAGATAAAAAAGCTAACAATATGGAATTCAATAATTAGCCAATGAGTTGGAAAACAAAACTAATAGTCTTACAGTTGAAAGTAATATTCATATTATAAAGTGTTTCTACATAAGAATGAAGCACCCTGTGGCCTGTTGCCTATTTTTGGACAACAATGAATAGTCCTAATTAAAAATAAGAAAAGCAACCCAAAATTCCAGAAATTGCATACCCAAAATTCCAGAACCAGTATTAAAAAAAGGGGTTTTAGGGGAACAAAATGAAGAAGAATAGAATAGATTAGCCCTTTTCTTACCTTCCCACTGAACTTCTTCGAAATCAAAGAAGGCCTGTTACAAGATTACAAGCAACAATAGATTCTGAAGCTGCAACCAGAAAAATAAATTACGAAAATGAGAAACCGAAAAAATGAGTGAAGCGATGTTGAAGAAAATGAAGAAGAAAAGAAGAAGGATGAAGAAAGATGGGAGAACTCGAGGAGGAATGGAACAATCAAGGCTTAGAAGAAGAACTTAGAGTCTTAGACATACCAGTAAGGGAGATGTTGTTGTTAACTTAAGATTTAAGCTTGAAATAGACGACGGAGGTGGAGGGGAGCCGTCATTGCCGTTTGGATACACGCGGAGGGGAGAGTCGTCGCCGACTGTTGGGATTTCGAACATCTAGTTCGAAGTGAAGGAGGGAGGCGGACTGAGAGAATGAGTGATGAGTCTAGGGTTAGGACTTAGGAATAGGAAAGGGAGGACGGGAAAATTAGGGATTTGGGTATATGGAATTTAAGATTTTAATTGGGGTTTCAGATTACTAGGGTTTCAGATTGGGGATTTTCGACCTAACAGAGGAGAAGAGAAGGGAGAAGAGACTTATAAAAAATTGTTTCGAATAGACTTAGAAAAAATTTTAGTTTTCTAATGGTTTAGGGTAATAAAACGACGTCGTTTTGCCATTTAACGTATCAAATCGTGGCGTTTTTCCCCCCAGACGCCGCTATATATGATGAAATTGACTCAAATTTGATTATATATGGCGGTGTCTTAGGCCTTAAACGCCACTAAATTAGCGGCGTCTTAGTTCACAGACGCCGCTAAATTAGTGGCGTTTCAAGCCTAAGACGTCGCCATATATAATCAAAA
>AWUE01020044.1:0-20691 GCA_001974825.2 Corchorus olitorius | reverse complement strand
TGAAGATCGCGGCGTCTTACTCTCCAAACGCCGCTATATATAATAAATTGTTTTATTATATAAATATATATATTTTATATTCATATAAAACTGATAAAATATTGGTATTTTGTATACGAAAAAAATTATATATGGTGGCGTTTACAGAAAAAAACACCACTACTTAGTGGCGTTTACCAAAGAAACGCCGCCATATATATTATAGGCGAGGGACTCCATATATTATAATTGCGGCGTCTCCTTTCTCAGACGCTGCTAAGTAGAGTTGCTAAAATTTCTTTGTTTTAGGAGGAGGGAATTTTTCCCTCCAAAAAAAGGGAAAAAAAATCTCTCCCTCCATATATTAAAATAGCGGCGTTTTCTTTTCAAGACGCCACTAATTAGCGGCGTCTGATGTCAAAACGCCGCTATATATTATAGGTATAGAGTTGGAAACTTTCTTTATTTTAGTGGGGAGGGAATTTTTCCCTCCAAAAAAAAGAGAAAAAAAATCTCTCCCTCCATATATTAATATGGCGGCGTCTTTCTATCAAAACGCCATTAAATGGCGGCGTCTGAACTCAGACGCTGCTATAGTCAATTTCAGACAATCATATAGCGGCGTTTGACCAAACGCCGCTAAATAAACGCCTCTATATCAGCGTTTTTTAGTAGTGACCCTTTCTTAGTACTATATTTCCGGCCAAATTGAATGTAATAGTCTTTTGGTACACAATGATTGTATTCTAACAAACAAGACAACAAACATTAACTACAGGTGTCGAACATGTTGGAGGAGATATGTTTGAAAGTGTTCCCAATGGAGATGCCATTCTTATGAAGGTAATACAATCAAATTTGCAATAAACTATTTGGTCCTAATATTCAAGTACAATCTCAAATAAACAAATTAATGCCATAACTTGTCTTTTTTTTTCCTACTTTGGTAGTGGATACTTCATGATTGGAGCGATGAACATTGCGTGAAGCTGTTGAAGAATTGTTTTAAAGCCATCCCGGATGATGGAAAAGTGATCGTTCTTGATGCTGTTCTCCCTGTCTTACCAGAACCTAATGCCTTTGTCAGAGGCACTTTGATGATGGATGTTCTAATGATGACTCAGAATCCAGGAGGGAAAGAAAGGACCAAAGCAGAATTCGAGGCCTTGGCCACTCAAGCTGGATTTAGCGGCATCAAATACGAGTGTTTTGTTTGTAATTTCTGTGTCATGGAATTCTTCAAGTAATTGGAAAGTTTGGTTAGTTTTTCTGTTCTAGGAAATGGAGGGGAATGAATAAAAGGGAGATTTGTGTTATAGCAATTTTTTCTTTCTTTCCTTCTCTTCAATGGGAAATGCTTGTTTTACCATATATAATTAATTTACTGTATTGACGATGGTCCTTAATTTGTAATTAGTGGGTCATGAATCAAATTTAATTAAAAATTAAGCAAATTTCATTACTTTTTTTTGGTACATATAAAGTCTGGATTACAAACAGTAATTATCTGGCAAATTACGATCAGCCATAATCTTTCAAATTCTTCACCCAAAATAACAATTAGCTATAATATTTTGTTGGCCTGCCTCACAAATTCTTCACCAATCATAAAACTTCCAAGCAAGTTCAATCATTTTTAACTCATTTTTAAATATCTAGTAAACAAGAGAAATGATGTGGTGCCAAAAAAAAAAAGAAATGATGATTTTTGTGGTTTGTTGGAAAGTTTGTTACAGAATTGATGAAAGCAACTAAAATTCGTGAATATTATTGAATAACCTTTCTCTTTAGATACATGAAATAGTCAACTATAATGTGTTGACCTTTAACTAACTTTGTAACTAACTTAACTCTAGATCAAAAGTCATGAATTTTCTTCCAAAAATGCTCTTGTGAAATCCTCCTTTGAATAGGACTTAACAATGCTGCATCAGGGTTGAATCATTACTGCATCATAATTAGTGATTGGACTTGAACTCTTTCTTTGGATTTCCATATTAACGAATTGGGTCTAAGAATATAAGGTTTTTCTTTCAAGACATTTCACTTAACAATTTGGACTTTATGGATATTACGAGGAAAAGAGTTGAATTTTTTAGTTAAAAAGACAGAAAAGATTAAGTTATTTTGTTCATTATTTTCATAATTATAATTGATGATGGCTTAAAATGATTTTTCAAAAGAGTTGAATTTTTAACGTATATAAGAATTTTGATGATTGTCTGCTTTTGTTCTTATTGTAAAAATTTCTATGTTTAAATTTGGGAAAGAAATTTAGGTATTGGGTGAAGGTGTCTGGGTGATTATGGCACATTCTTGTGTAATTCTTTAAATTTAGTATTTTCTTTAATATTTGAGTTACATAAGACATATTCAACATTGTTCTATTGGAATATAAAATAAATTAATTATATTGTGTGATTTGTAAATTTATGTTGTTGCAAGATTATGAATTTCATATTTTCCCCACATTTAGAAGAGATGATTATATTAAAATGGGATTGGAGGATAAATGCAATAAGGTCAATAATAAAACCTGAGCTGTTGAAACTTCTTAGAGAGAGCCCCATCAACCGAATAGAGAAGTTTGAGTGATCTATAAAAGAGCGGACCATGAGATAAGGGCCTCGGGTTTGTTTGGAGGGGATTCTCTTCAATACTGAAGTCAATAAGGTCTAAACGTGTTTGGAGATACTGAAGTCAGTAGGGTATTATGGTGTTTGGAGATACTGAACTCAATAGGGTATTAAGGTGTTTTGAGAGCTTAAGAGCTAAAGAGTGGAGATGGTGAACTCATACCTTATGCGTAGAGGATCCTCTATATATACAGTGTGGCCTTGAGCTTTAGATAGGCTTTTGGATGGTATTGGACCTTTGGGTCTTTCTGTGTGGGCTTAACAATTGTCCTTATGTATGAGGACGGTTCTAAAGCTATTGCATAAACGGGGTATGAAACTGAGCATAGTGTATAATCTATGGGGAGGTTATCATAATTTTATAGTGTATCTAAATTTCGTAAAAATATCTAATTTAAACATGTTGGACCACGTGCAACACACGTGAAAATTAAAACTAGTATATAAAAAATTAAGATACTTTAAAATGACACATGTGGCTCACTAATTCATATCACCCACTAATCATCTATTGTGACTCCATTAAATAATTGGCTTGTCATGAATTTCAAGTGACAATCATGTCACTTAAGATATTCTAACTTTATTATAATAGACCAAACCCCACTCCGAAAGAATATTTACTATTTATTTAAGTTTTCCCTTTTTAATCTTTACCACATTTCCCAAACGGTCAAACCCTACTCTTCTTCTCTGCTAATGCCTAACTGAATTGGGTTCCTTCCTTCTTCGGCAATTGTACTGACCAAAACATAGATTTTTTGCCAAGAAAAAAGGTTGAAAAGTTTTAAAAAAATAATAAAAAAAAAGATGTGTGGTTTATTTAGTTATCTAATTTTGTACAGTTTTATGTATTCTTTACAACTTATTGATTTATTTATCGTATTTCTTTTCAACTTTAAATTGTCAATAGGGAATCAAGAAAACCGAATAATTGATTCATAAATCTTACTACTATATAAAATCACGAATTCAAAAATTTTAATTGGGAAATTTCATAAATACCCTTAAGTATTATAGTATAATAATTTTTTAATAAGTATCTTTTTTAGCCATTTAACTTTTTTTTAGGTGATTCAACTTTTTTATTAATTATGGAAAGATAATGTAAATCCAATATTTAAATTTTTTAAATTATGGAAAATATTAATAATCCACTATAATTGTAATTAATAATTTACTTCTAAGAATTATTTTTAGATTATAATATATTTAATTATAATATTATTATTTATAGTCATGAAACTTTTTATTTTAATTATGTAAAGTTATTATAAATACAAAATATAATTATAATAATTTACTCCCCATAATTATTTGAAATACTTTTTGTTTACAATTATATTTATTTAATTTAAATAAATTATTGGCATTAAGGAAAAAAATTAGTGTAATACTTTACATGTTTAAAAATATTGGTCTTTTGCTGAGGTTGTCGAGATTAAAGTTTCCTATGCCAAGGAAAAAAATTGCTGGTTTACTTTCTTTTGATGAGTTTCCCACGATTATAATTGGGTGATTTTCCAAAGCAGTGTTTCAATATTCTTTCCAAGAAAAAAAAATTGGTTTAATAATTTTTATCATCTAACCAATTCTCAGCAACAATGGATTTAAGAATTTGTGTTTACGAACATTTGAATCTTGTTTCGATTTAGTTAGAAATTAATTTAGAAAAAATAAGAAATATGATATTAAAAGTGTGAATACCCTCCAATCTTTTTGGCGTTGAATTATATATTTTTATGAGTATTTTAGCCACAAATTAGGAAAAATCTTTCGTGTCATTTTTTACAAAATTTTAGCTGAAATCATGTACTAATTAACCATCAAGGTTTTTGGCTAAGAACGCGTTCCGGGGCATGATTTTTGGCTCCGAGACTACTTGAAATATCTATATTTATTTAATCAAATCTCAGCGACATTGGATCTAAGGATTTGTTTTTACGAATCTTTTTGGCGTTGAATTATATATTTTTTATGAGTATGTTAGCCAAAAACTGAGGAAATATCTTTTGGGGCAACTTTTACAAAATTTTAGTCGAAATCGTGTAAAAACCATCATAGTTTTTGGCGAAAAAAGCGTTTCGGGGCCTCGGCTCAGTTTTGCATGATTTTTAGTGTGAAGACTCCTTAAGATATTCATATTCATCTAATCAAATCTCACCCACATTGGATTTAAGAATTTGTTTTTACGAGCATCTCAATCTTGTTTCGATTTAATTAGAAATTAATTCAGAAAAAATATGAAAAACGATATTGTGAAAAGTCCTCCAATCTTTTTGGCGTTAAATTATATATATATATATTATGATTATTTTGTTCAAAAAATTGAGGAAAATTTTTTTGGGTCATTTTTTGCAAAATTTCAACCAAAATCGTGTACTAATCATCACGGTTTTTGGCTAAAAACGTGTTTCGGGCCCCCAGCTCAGTTTTGAATGATTTTCGGCGTCGAAACTCCTTGAAACATATATATTCATCTAATAAAGTTTTTAGCCACAATGCATTTAATAATTTGTTTTTACGAGCATTTGAATCTTGTTTCGATTTAATTAGAAATTTATTCAGAAAAAATATGAAAAACGATATTAAAAGCGTGAAAAGCCCTTAAATATTTTAGGCATTGAATTATATATTTTTTATGAGTATTGTGGCTAAAAATTGAGGAAATATCTTTCGGGTCAATTTTTGCAAAATTTTAGCCGAAATCGTGTAATAATCATCACAGTTTTTGGCAAAAAAGTCGTTCCGGGGCCTGGTTCAGTTTTGCAAGATTTTTGGTGCCGAGACACCTTGAAAAATCAATATTCATCTAACCAAATCGCAGTCATTGTTTTTACAAGCATCTGAAATCATGTTTCGATTTAATTAGAGATTAATTAGGAAAAAAATAGGAAAACGATATTAGAAACGTGAAAAGCCCCTCAATCTTTTTGGCATTGAATTATATATTTTTTATGATTATTGTGCCAAAAAATTGAGGAAAAATATTTCGGGTCAATTTTTACAAAATATTAGCCGAAATCGTGTACCATCACGGTGTTTATTTGCTAAAAACGCGTTCCGTGGCTCCGTGCCAGTTTTGCATGATTTTTTGCGCCAAGCCTCCTTGAAATATTTATATTCATCTAATCAAATCTCAGCCACATTGGATTTAAAGATTTATTTTTACGAGCATCTAAGCCTTGTTTCGATTTGATTAGAAATTAATTCAGAAAAAGTAGGAAAACTGATATTAGAAGCGTAAAAAATGCTTCAATATTTTTGGTGTTGAATTCAATATTTCGAATAAATTTGTGTAGAATTTTAGCCGAAATCGTGTAATAATCATTTGGCTAAAAAAACGTTCCAGCGCCTCGGGTCAGTTGTGCATGATTTCTGACATCAAGAGTCCTTGAGATATATATCCATATTCATCTAATCAAATCTCAGGCACATTACATTTAAGGATTTTTTTAAGAGCATTTCAATCTTGTTTCAATTTAATTACAAATTTATTCAGAAAAAATATGAAAGATATGAAAAGCGTGAAAAGTCCTCGAATCTTTTTGGCGTTAAAATATATATATTTCATGAGTATTTTAGCCAAAAATTGAGGAAAATTTTTTGGATCATTTTTTGCAAAATTTTAGCCGAAATCATGTACTAATCATCACGGTTTTTTTGAAAAAACGCGTTTCGGGGCTCCGGCTCAGTTTTGCATGATTTTTGGCATCGAGACTCCTTGAAATATCTATATTCATCTAATCAAATCTCAGCCACATTGAAATATATTTAAGGATTTGCTTTTTCGAGCATCTGAATCTTGTTTCGATTTAATTAGAAATTAATTCTGAAAGATGAGAGGTGGTGGTGGTGGTAGAGTTGTCGGTGGTCTCTCGAGGAGAGGTTACGGCGGGGATTATAAGCGGCCGAAGATTGACTGGAGGTCTCTGCTGTTCTCAGTCTATGTTGGTAACTTTCGAAATGATGTCAGTAAGGCAGATATGTGGGATAAGTTTGGTCGTTTCTGAAGAGTAGTGGATGTGTATATTCCCAAGTCAGCTAGGTCTGGGTCGGGTGGATCCGTGTTTGCTTTTGTTAGGTTCAAACTGGAAAGGGAGGCTTTTAGAGCCATTAAGAAGGGGTCTGGTATGTTCCTCGGTGGGAGGAGACTAGTGGTCTTTACGGCCAAAGACAGCCGGAGGGCTCGTGATGGCGTGAGGGGAGTTTCTGATGTGAGACCGTTGAAAGATAGGGGAGTCTCTGATCCCAGGGAGTTTGCGTTCATTAATGGCAGGTCTTTCAAGGAGGTTGTTTTAGGTGGTGGTTCTAAGCATCTGCCTGACAGTGACATGCCCTCTAGATTGGCGGCGGTTGTGGGTGTTTCTGAAGGTAGTAAGGATCGGAACGAGCTAGAAGGTGATGGTGTTCTTAATGATTTGGTTATGTCTGATAAGGATGTCGAGCTTTCGTCAGGTTCTGTTATGTTTTCTAAATCTATTTCTTTATCCGTCGATATACCGGAGTGTGAGATGGCTTGGCTTAACTATAGTGTTGTGGGGAAGGTCAAGCCAGGTTTTAGCTGTAACGCTATTCAAAATGCTCTTTGTGAAGTTAATATTTCGGTGATTGTTTGTCAATTTAATGAAGATAATCTTCTGCTAACTTTTCTTTCCGTTGATGACATGAGACATTACATTTCTGTCTAGTCTGAGTTATTCAATAAGTGGTTCTTCTCTTTGGTTGCTTGGATGGATTTTAATGAAGATAGGGAGTTCATGTCTTGGTTCAGATTGGAAGAAGTCCCTTTGGCCCTCAGGCATGTTAACTTCTTTAGAGCAGTGGGGGATTCCTTTGGCTCTTTTGTTAGCATAAGGGAGTGCACTTCCAAAAGATGGAACCTTGAGGTTGCCTGGATTAGGATTAGATCAAAGAGCCTGTATGGTATTCCGGTTTGGCTGAAGGGTGTATGTAATGGTATTTCGTTTTCTATTCGTGTTTCTCTTGAACCGGTCTCTGACGGCTTTTTTGCCGGTGTATTATCTCCGTCCGGCAGTGCCTCTAGGTCGTTGGATGAGGAGGACGATGATGTTTCATCTTCTCCGATTTTGGATATTGTGCCAGATTCATTTGGACCTACCATGGTCTTCAATGACAATAATGGTGAGGCTGCGCCGTATTATCGAGAGGAGAGGACTGTTTGTGTTGATTCTCCCCACGCTTCAAAGAATGTGCGTTTTGTCGGATCTCTTAATTTTCTTGCACGTGGTAAACAGCTGCAAACTATTGGAAGTCATAGCGGGCCGGTTGATGTGAGTGTTGATTTGGGCCTTGCTGATTGCGAGCGGGCTGACCCTGAAGGCCTTGTCTCCCAATCCCCTTGCGTTAACAAGTGGATCAAGCCCAATAAAAGCAAAAAGGGAAATAGGTCTTTAGCCCAGAGAAATAAAAAGAAGGATAAGAGGAAATTTAAGTTTTGTGGTCAGAATGTTGTTTTAGAACCAATTCGTGATAAACCTGAATTTGGAGAGGGTCAGAGTAAGCACACTTCCGGGTCCTGCAACGACGATGAAGAGTCTGATCCGGAGGCAGAGGCAGATTGGTCGGCGGCTTCGCAGGTGGGTTTGATTTTTAAGAATAAGGATGCGGCTCTTTTGGAACTCAAGAAGAGCAGGGATGGCGCTGGCCACTGATGTCTTCTCTTCTTTGTTTTTTGGGTGTTTGTTTTGTTATGAAGATTATTTCCTGGAATGTAAGGGGTTTGGGTAGGCCAGAGAAAAAAAGGTCGGTTCGTTCTCTGGTTACTAAGGAGTGTCCTAGTTTGATTTGCATTCATGAGTCGAAAATGGCAGAGTTTAATAATAAAAGTTTGAAAGCCTTGTGGGGGAAAGGTTCTTTCAGTAGCGAATTTGTTAGTTCAGTTGGGTCAGCTGGTGGTTTGGTTATGTTGTGGAGTGATAAGGTCTTTCAGCTAGATTCGGTTATCAAGAATGATAGATTCATAATTTTGTTTGGATCGATGAGTGGTATCTCTAGGAAGGTGGCTTTGGCGTCAGTATATGATCCAAATAGTGAGTCTGAAAGGCGTGATTTTTTTGCTAATTTTTCTGAGATTGTTAATCAGCATGACTTCTTATGGGTTGTGGCTGGGGATTTCAATGTAGTCACCTGTGAAGAGGAGAGAATTGGATTGTCTTTTAGTGCCTCCTCGTCCCAGGATTTTGTGGATTTTATTCATCGATGCAATCTGGTTGATTTGCCCCTTCAAGGAGGCCGCTTCACTTACAGTAGCACAAGGGAAGTCCCGGTGTTTAGCAGGATTGATCGTTTTCTCATCTCGCCTGACCTCTTGTTGTTAATTCCGAATTGTTTTCAGCGTGTTGGGCCGAAAGCTTTGTCAGATCATAATCCTGTGATTTTCGGTTGTGTTGGTAAAGATTGGGGGCCTAAACCTTTTAGGTACTTCAATCATTGGAATAAGGAAGCTAATTTTAAGGAGACAGTGTTGAGTGCTTGGAGTAAAGCTGCTAATGTTCATCAGCATGGGGCGCCAATTTCAGTTTTGTTGAAGGACGTGAAGAAGGATCTGAGAGAGTGGCAGAAATTAAACTGCAATAAAGGGGTGGCTGATATTAATAGGGTGGAAGGTGAGATTCAACCTTTAGAGGAAGGGTGGGCGGCCAATTTGAATGATGTTTCGGTGAGGGGGGATATAATTAAGAAAAAAGAAGAGTTGTGGAAGTTGTACAGATCAGTGGAGAGGTCTTGGTTCCAGAAGTCTAGATTTCAGTGGTTGCAAGAGGGCGATCGGAACTCCAAATTCTATCATTTAGTGGCTGCTGATAGATATCGGACAAACAATCTTGATTATATCGAGGTTGGTGATGCAGTTTGGTCTGATCCTCATAAGGTGAAAGAAACAATAGTTAAGCACTTTGAAGACTTTTATAGTAAGAATGATTGTTGTCCAGTGGTAGATATACAAGGTAATTTTTTGCAGTTATCAAGTAATAATCTTGAATGGCTTGAGAGATCGTTCTCTAAGGATGAGATTTATGCTGCTTTACTTTCTTGTGATGGGAACAAAACCCCAGGCCCTGATGGTTTTAATTTAAGCTTCTTTAAGGACCATTGGAGCCTGTTAAAAGGAAAATTTTTGGAGGTTTTTGAAAAAAAAATTTGTGGAAGCAGATTTTGATGATGTCATTAATGTCTCTTTTGTGACTCTCATTCCAAAATTGGCGAACCCTCAGCGTATTAATGATTTCAGGCCTATCAGTTTAGTTGGGGGTGTTAATAAATTGCTTTCTAAAGTATTGGCTTTTAGGCTCAGAGCGGTTTTGGGATCTTTAATTAGTGGGTCTCAATTTGCTTTCATTGAAGGAAGGCAAATCCTGGATTGCTCTTTGGTTGCAAATGAATTGATTAATATCATTCAGAAATCTGGGAATGGAGGGTGTCTTTTCAAACTTGATTTTGAAAAGGCGTATGACTCAGTGATTTGGGATTTTCTTGACTTGGTTATGTCTAAGATGAACTTTGGGGTGCTTTGGCGTCGGTGGATCAGAAAATGCATCTCATCGACCAAGATTTCTGTACTGGTGAATGGGTCTCCTACTCGTCAATTTTCTGTTAACTGTGGCCTGAGACAGGGATGTCCTTTGTCACCTTTTCTCTTTACTATTGTTGCCGAATGTTTAAATGTTCTACTGTTGAATGTTGTTTCTTGTGGTCTGTTTGAAGGTATCAAGGTGGGAAATGGGGAGTTGGCGGTCTCTTATCTTCAATATGCAGACGATACACTAATTTTTTGCAGGCCTGTGCTTGAACATTTGGTGTCCATTAAGAGAATTTTGCGTGGTTTTCAGGTGGGTTCGGGTTTGAAAGTAAACTTTGGTAAGAGCTGCTTGTTTGGGATTGGGGTTGAACAAGATTTGTTAATCTCTTGGGCAACTATTATTGGTTGTAGACTTGAGGTCCTTCCTTCTATTTATCTTGGCTTGCCGCTTGGTGTGAGGCCTTCTTCTACTAGTTACTGGCAACCTGTTTTAGACAAGGTTAACTTGAGATTATCTACATGGAAAGCTAAGTTTCTCTCTATTGGAGGGCGTGTGACTCTCATCAAATCGGTCTTATCTAGCTTACCCTTGTATTATATGTCGCTATTTCCTCTCCCTCGCACAGTGAAAGATTCACTTGATAAAGCTATGAGGAGGTTCTTATGGTCGGCTAAAGGGGACAGGAAACTACATCTAATCAGCTGGGATCAGGTTTGTAAGCCCAAAGATAAAGGGGGCTTGGGTATTCTGGACCTGCACATTCAGAATCGGGTTTTGCTCAATAAGTGGATATGGAGGTTTGGTAATGAGAAGGAAGGTTTCTGGAGGAAAATTATTGTAGAAAGGAATAGATATAGGGAAGGGGATCTAGTTCCTGATGTTTCAAATAACAGGCATGCGTCAGCTCTTTGGAAACATATTATAAAGCCACTCTCTCCTCACAGTTCTGACTTCCATGTGTGGGCTGCAAATTCAGGTTTTGTGCTTGGGAATGGTGCTAATATCTCTTTCTGGCATACTGAATGGATATTAGGACACACCTTGAAAGTGTCCTTTCCACGCATTTTTGCGTTGGCTGTTAATAAACTGGGCACGGTTATGGAATTTGGTTTTTGGGAGGATGGGATTTGGAGGTGGAATATTGAGTTGAGAAGAGTCCTGTTTGATTGGGAGAAAGCACAGTGGGAGGAGCTTCTTAGTACATTGGCGGAATATGCTCCATGTCTCGAAGCTTCTGATATGGTGGTTTGGAAGCCTGATGCTACGGGTTTGTGCTCTGCTTCTTCCTATTACAAACTTGTCTCTAGTAATGCAGTCAGTACTTTTAATTGGAAGCAGCTTTGGTCGGGCCTCGCCCCACCAAAAGCTGAGATCCTCGCTTGGCAGGTCATGCATGGTAGAGTGATGGTCAGAGAATTGCTTGTCAGTAGAGGCTTGTTGGATCATAGTTTGGCTTTGTGCCCATTGTGCAACACAGATATTGAATCTGTGTGTCACCTGTTTTTTACTTGCAGATTTTCTTGGAATATTTGGAGCTATTTTGTTGGCTTATGGGGGGTATCTTGGGTTATTCCTTGTTCCTCGATGATGGTTTTTGATTCTTGGGTTGGCTTAGTTTGTCAAAATGATAAAAAGGAGGCTTGGGGTATGCCTTTTTTCACCATTTTATGGGCACTATGGTTGTTTAGAAATGATGTGATTTTTAATGCAAAGAATCATGATTTTGATCAGCTAGTTATGTCAATTAAAGTGAGGTTTGCTTGGTGGTTCAAAGCGAAATGGGTGGAGTCCTCAATTGCTTTGTCTGACATTATTATGGCCCCTAATATGGCCACTGTCCCATGTAAAACTGCTGCTCCCCATCAGGTATGCCCTTGGTTGCCTCCTCTTGTAGGCGTCCTTAAATTTAATGTTGATGGTGCCTCCAGTGGGAGCTCTGGTTTGGCTGGTATAGGTGGTGTGTTAAGGAATAATTTGGGGATTGTGGTGTTGAAGTTTTCGAAGAATATTGGTCTAGCGGGGGCAGCAAAGGCAGAAGTTTTTGCCATTAGAGAAGCTCTGTTGATTTTTTTCGCGTCAGAATGGAGGAATAATTATTCTCTGCTGATCGAAAGTGACTGTTTTAATGCTATGAAGTGGGTTAATGCCTCTATTTCATGTCTGTGGCAGTTGAGAAGGTACTTCTTTCAAATTGGAAATATTACTAGAGGTCAGACGAATTGGATGGTAACCCATATCCTCAAGGAATCGAATTCCATGGCAGACGAGCTTGCAAAGGCTGGGATTGCTCTACTAAGGTTCTATTGTGTTTCTGCTATTTGGTGCTTTTTCGGGTCGGGCTCTCGAGTTGGGAGGGTGGTTTTGTTTTGGCTCTGGTAGTGGTGTTTGCTTGATTGGCAGTGATTCGAGCTTGGACCTCCTTAGGAGCCGGGATTCTTGGCAGTTATTTGCTTTATTTCCATGGTAGTTTTTAGGTTTGTAATTCGCCTTTGGTAGGGGTGGTTTGCTATGTTTGGGTATTTTTTTTCTTGGCTTGTAATATTCTTCTATCAGGGGTGGAATGCTTGATTTGGGTGTACTCTTTTTCCTTCTCAAGGATTTTTCCCACTGGGTTTTTCTTTGTGAAGGTTTTAATGAGGCATCCTATGTTCCTCCCCTTGTTTTTCTTAATGAAAATCCTCTCTTGCGGTTCAAAAAAAAATAGAAATTAATTCAGAAAAATATGAAAAATAATATTAAAAACGTGAAAAGTCCTCCAATCATTTTGGCGTTGAATTTTATATATATATATATATATATATATATATAATGAGTATTTTGGCTAAAAATTGAGGAAAGATATTTCGGGTCAATTTTTGCAAAATTTTAGCCGAAATCGTGTACCATTACGGTTTTTTTTTGCTAAAAACGCGTTCTGGTGTCCCAATTCAATCTTTTGATGTCAAATTATATATTTTTATGAGTATTTAGCCAAAAATTGAGGAAATATCTTTCGGGATATTTTTTACAAAATTTTAGCAGAAATCGTGTATGTTATCACGGTTTTTTGGCTAAAAACGCGTTTCGGGGCCACGGCTGTGTTTTGCATGATTTTTTGCGCCGAGACTCCTTGAAATATCTATATTCATCTAACTAAATCTTAGCCACATTGGATTTAAGGATTTGTTTTTTACGAGCATTTGAATCATGTTTCGATTTAATTTAGAAATTAATTTGAAAAATAGGGAAAATGTTATTATAAGCATGAGAAGCCCGTCAATCTTTTTGGTGTTGAATTATATATTTTTTATGAGGATTGTGGTTAAAAAAATTAAGTAAAATATTTTGGGTCAATTTTTGCAAAATTTTAACCGAAATCGTGTACCATTACAGCTTTTTTTTTTTTTTTGCTAAAAACTTGTTCTGAGATCCAGGGTCAGTTTTGCATTATTTTTGGTGTCAAGACTCCTTAAAATATATCTATATTCATCTATCCAAACCTCAGGCACATTGTATTTAAGGATTTGTTTTTACGAGTATCTAAATCTTCTATCGATTTTATCAGAAATTAATTTGGAAACAAAATAGGAAAAATGATATTAGAAGCGTGAAAAAGACTTTCAATTTTTTTGGCGTTGAATTATATAATTTTTTATGAGTATTTTCGCTAGAAATTGAGGAAAAATCTTTCGGGTCAATTTTTGAAAAACTTTAGCTGAAATCGTGTACGTTGCGGTTTTTTTGGCTAAAAACGTGTTTCGGGACCCGGTTCAGTTTTGCATGATTTTTGGTGCCAAGACTCCTTGAAATATTTATATTCATCTAACTAAGTCTCAGCCACATTGGGTTTAAGGATTTATTTTTACAAAAATCTAAATCTTGTTTCTATTTAATTAGAAATTAATTAAAAAAATATGAAAAACAATATTATAAGCATTAAAATCCCTTCAATTTTTTTGATGTCGAATTATATATTTTTTATGAGTATTTTAGTCAAAAATTAAGGAAATATCTTTCGGGTCAATTTTTGTAAAATTTTAGCCGAAATCGTGTACTAATCATCACGGTTTTTGCCTAAAACGCGTTCTTGTGCCACGGCTGCGTTTTGCATGATTTTTGGCGCCGGGACTCCTTGAATTATCTTTATTTATCTAATCAAATCTCAACCACATTGGATTTAAGGATTTGTTTTTACGTTCATCTGAATCTTGTTTCGATTTAATTAGAAATTAATTTAGAAAAAATATGAAAATCGATATTAGAAGCGTGAAAAGTCCTCTAATCTTTTTGGTGTTAAATTATATATATTTTATGAGTATTTTTACCAAAAATTGAGGAAAATTTCGGGTCATCTGTACCATCGTGGTTTTTGGCTAAAAACGCGTTCTGGGTCCAGACTTAGTTTTGCATGATTTTTGGCGCCGAGACTCCTTGAAATATCTATATTACCTGATTAAATCTCAGACATATTAGATTTAAGGATTTGTTTTTACAAGCATTTATATCTTGTTTCGATTTAATTAGAAATTAATTCAAAAAAATATGAAACAAAATTTTGATTTATTTATTCCAATAATTCGTAAAAATTCAAAGAAGTTTAATATTTTCAAAATTAACATTCACATTACAATATCTAACTTAAAATATGTTTCAATCAAAACTTCAATCCCACGTGTGGAACACATGGCAAAATACTAGTCATTAATAAAATTATGATTGAATATTGATTTTAACTTTAATTATCCTTAACATTAATTGATTCTCATGATTTTATGTATACGTTGTAATTAGAAATTCTATTATTAGATTAGACTACTAATTTATAAAGTGACATAATATATATTTTCATGCACTATTTATTTTTGGTTGGCAACATCATGTGTCAAGATCCACACTGCAAATATATAACATACCATTATAATTTCACAGGAGATGGGACCACACCAACCGCACGTTTTTTTTGTTTTCCAATACAAACGAACAGGATACACATCCATTAAAAGATAGGACTACACCAATCGCACGTTTTTTTTCTTTTCCCAATACAAATCAACAGGATACACACATTCATTAAAACTTAAACATAAAGAGAGTTTTGATATCTTCCTAGAGGCTTCCCCAAAAGACCAACCGCACATTCGAAAACAAGGGAAAACAGTCTTTTTCTGTACAATGGAATCTGAGCAAAAAATTACCAAATCCTTCATGGGCAACACCAGCAATGATACTAATGCAAATCAGCAAGGACAAGAAAGCTTCTCGTATGCAATGCAGATTGTCCTAAGTATGGCCCTGCCCATGTCTATGAATGCAGCAATTTAGCTTCAAGTGTTTGACATTATAGCCAAAGCGGGTCCAAATGCTAAGCTTTCTGCCGAAGATATAGCAGCCAAGTTACCTACTAAGAACCCTGAGGCACCCTCGATGCTTGACCGCCTACTAAGAGTTTTAGCCAGCCATTGCATTGTCGGTTGCTGTTTGGCTAATGATGAAGAGGGTGGCCATCCTCGGAGGCTATATAGTTTGACGCCTGTCTCCAAATACTTTGCTCAAAATGAAGATGGTGTTTCATTAGCCCCCTTGATGAACTTGGCTCAGGACAAAGTCTTCATTGCTAGCTGGTTTGTTCATTTCTGATCCTAGTCTGCTTGAAAATTTACTGTTGGTTTGGGCTAGTTGGATGGATTGAAATTTTATTTAATCTATATATATTGCAGAGTGAAAATTCAAACTATGGTATAGGATAGGTTTAGATTAAGATGAGTATTATACTATTATTATTCTCTTACATAGTATTCAACAAATTATATTCCTGAATAAATTTTCTTCACTTCTATAGGTCCCAGCTGAAGGATGCAATTCTTGAAGGAGGAATTCCTTTTGACAGGGTCCATGGAACAAATGCGTTTGAATATTGTGGCAGGGACCCAAGATTCAATTATGTTTTCAACACTGCGATGATTAATCAAACGACTATAGTCATGAAGAAGATCCTGGAGACTTACAAGGGTTTCGAAAAGCTCAATCGGGTTGTTGATGTTGGCGGAGGACTAGGAATCACCCTCAACATGATCACTTCGAAGTACCCTACTATGAAGGGAATTAATTTTGACTTGCCTCATGTTATACGACATGCCCCTACCTTCCCTGGTAAGTAATGTCTTGGCTTCGACAAAAAAAAAAAAGTAATGTCTTGGCTCATAATCAGTAATTTCATCAAACACCCTCTCTTAGTTGTAGGACGCTAAAGAGAATGTTAGTGTTTTGGTATACTTTGATTTGTACACTAATAGGACAACCAACATAATGCATAGGTGTGGAACATGTTGGAGGAGATATGTTTGAAAGTGTTCCCGATGGAGATGTCATTTTTTTGAAGCTAAAACAATTATTTACAGTCAAGCTTAAGCCTCAAATATAATGATATCAGTAACAAACAAATTAATGTCAGATTTTTTATTTCTGGGGTAGTGGATGCTTCATGATTGGAACGATGGACATTGTGTGAAGCTGCTGAAGAATTGTTATAAAGCTATTCCGGACGATGGAAAAGTGATTGTGGTTGATGCTGTCCTCCCGGTTCTACCAGAACATAATATGTACAAGGGAAATGATATAATTTTTTTTTCTTTCTTTTGCTGATTGGGGAATGCTTGTTTTGCAATTACCATATTAGCTTAATAATTTGTATTTTGGCTCTATGTAAAAGTGACAAATTAGCCATTCACTTTTAAAATTTTCAATTACACGCATGAACTTGTAAAAAAAATGATAAATCAGTCATTTTGGATGAAAATTATTGGTTAAAATTCCGTTAACAATTGGACATAAATTATTCCTCATTAGATGTAAATTGGAATAGTTCCAATAAATTTAACCCAATTTCTGTCAAACTATTAACTAAAAAATTTAACCAATTTTCGTTAAAAAAAACTAATTTATCTATTTGTCATGTGCAATTGTCAATTTTAAAAAGTTTATATTTAATTCATCCCTCTCTTATAAGTTAAGGGCCAAAAATGTCTATTAAGTCTCACCATATATGATTTCCTTTAGTGACGATGGTCCCATGTAATGATTGGTCACGAATCAAATTAAAAATTAAGCCAATCTCATTGGTTCATATAAAGTCTGGATTACAAACATTATCTGGCAAATGACGTCCATAATATTTCAAATTATCGATCATCAGGATAATAATTAGCTGAGAGAACCATCAAGTGATTGATTCAAGTGGTTTGACATTTATTCCCCTTAAGCAATGTCTCAAATTTGAGTCTTGTGAATAAAAAAACCATTTTTATGAGAGCTTTACCCCTATAGTAGGCCAACCCGATTTGAAGAAAGTTAACTTGTAAATATAAAAAAAAATAAATAAACAATTAACTGAGAGATGAGTAAGTTAATTAGCATCACTCACATCATGAAAGGCCCCATCATTAAACTTCCAAGCAAAGATCAATGATCTTTAATCAGCCAAGCTCTCCCCGAGAGTAGTTATTATTAGATAGCTTCGGTGTACCCACATTGTTTACATTCTCTGTCAATAATTTTGTGCCACTTTAAAATATTTTCTTAAATTTTCGAAGGAGTTTATTCTTAATAATTAAATTATTAACAAGTAGGATTTATGTGGTAAAGAATTATAAACTTTTGTAATATATATATTAAGTAGGTTTTTTATGATTGTAGCATAACTATTGGTAAGGCCTATGAATAATATGGTAGATGGTTCCATATAAAAAAAAAAAAGCAATAAGTACTTATGATATGCACTAAAAAATAGCACTTACACTATTTTTTGTTTAAATTTGCATGTCTTCATTCTTATATGCAAACCTTAAATACTTATTACAAGTTAATCGGTCCGCGCTGACGCGTCGGATATTCTTTGTTATAAATTTTGTTATTATTGTTTGAATATAGAAAAGATTTTGTTTCAAAAATTTGAAATTTTATTAGTATTTTGTGTATTTGTGAAGAAGTTTGTCATTTAAATGGATCTCAATTTTCTATATATATAACTTATTAATAATGGTGGTTGAGTTTTATAATGTAAAATTCTTTTTTTTTTATAAAATCGTAGTTTGTAATCCATTTCTTATTCTCAGACATTAACCTTTGCTACTTAAAATATCTTCTTTCTCATAAATCTAATTAAATTCTTTCTATCACTATAGTTCGAGAAAGATGAGAGACGTTTTTATTTTTTAAAAGAAAATCCTTAAATTAAAACAAAACCAATTAGTCTGAAGACTTTAATGGATTTTACACATAAAATTACAAAAATAGCGAAATTAGGAAGAATAAAAGGAGGACACAAAGTGGGCAAATGAGTCTTCAAAGTGGCAAAAGACCCAAATGAATTGTGAGAAACTAATTGAGGGCCTTCTTAATAAATAAATAAATAAAACATGATTTGATGGTCAATAAATGCTTTCACATTCAATTGGTTAAAAACTCTTACAATTACAAAAAAGGGCTTGAGGAAAAGGAAATGATGAGAAACTAACTGAGGGTCTTCTTAGTAATTAACCAAATGAGAGAAGACATAAAAGGATAAAAAATGTTCAAACCGAACTTCCTCATCGATTCTCAAAAGGAACTTTTAGTAATATCTATGGGTGTTTCAAATAATATTTAGTATATATATATATATAGCCTCTCCATGTGTACCAATTCACCAAAAGAAAAAAGAAAAAAGAAAATTTCCACCCGTTGCTAAGCTACTATTTTTTCCCTTTTTTAATTTCTTTCCTTTATATATCTCCATGTCAATTTCCTTTATATATATTGTGTTGTTGTAGTTATTATGTTATCAGTCTTAACTTAACTAATCATGTGGACCTAAATATAATTTTCTTTCTAAAAAAATGTAATTTTCATTCATAAAAATGAAATCACACCAATTATACCATAAATTACAATAAATTGAACATAATTTTTCTCATCAATGTCTTGACCTGAATCTGCCATCATGATCTGAATTTTTTGATTGAGTTGGAGTTTCGAACTTTCCCTATAAATTTCCAACACGCGTGACACTTTTTCGTTTTCGTTTCTGTGTTTTTCAACAGAAAGCTCTAACCAATAACAAAAATGTGAGTGATTATCCAAAAATCACAAAGAAAACTAATCTCGAGGGTGAACAATACCAATCTTTATACACTCAATTTACCAAAAGAATATATCTTTATTACCTTAATTTCTTCCACAAATTTATGTAGACGTTCCATCACATCACAAAAGTCCTAAAATTTACCAAAAGTATATCTTTATTACCTTAATAATTTCTTTCCTCTTTCCCTCTCACTCCTTTTATTATCCTTTCCGACAGCAATAGATATTTACAGATATAAATTCTATCTGCAGGGCCCTCTAACCTTCCCAACCGCACATTTGAAGTCATTTTCATTGAGTAGGAAAATCTGTGAAATTAACAAGTATATTTTGCTATCAATGGGATCTCAGCGGAAAATTACCAGTTCCTTCATGGGCAAAAGCAACTATGATACTAGCAGTGAAGATCAGCAAGATGAAGAAAGCTTCTCGTATGCATTTCAGATTGTCCAAAGTATGGCCCTGCCCATGTCTATGAATGCAGCAATTCAGCTTCAAGTCTTCGACATTATAGCCAAAGCAGGTCCAGATGCCAAGCTTTCTGCCAAAGAGATAGCAGCCCAGTTACCTACCAAGAATCCTGAGGCACCTTCAATGCTGGACCGCCTACTAAGACTTTTGGCCAGCCATTGTATTGTCGGTTGCTCTTTGGCTAATGGTGAAGAGGGCGACCATCCTCAGAGGCTATATAGTTTGAGGCCTGTGTCCAAATACTTTGTTCGAAATGAAGATGGTGGTTCATTAGGCCCCTTGATGAACTTGCTTCAGGACAATGTCTTCGTTCATAGCTGGTTCGTTCATTTTTTATCATGTTATTAGTTTGCGCGAAATTGAAAATTTATTATTCAAACCTATATATATTGCAGGATGAAAATTCAAGTATGCCTAAAACGTTATGGCCAATTTTAAGGCTAAATAGCTTAAATTGGCCCCCAAAGTTTACAAAAATGTTCAAATTATGGCCTAATCTTTTAATTTGGTTAATTAAGTTCCTAACATTACTAAATCGACTCAAATCAGTCACTGGATTCAATTTAAGTCATGGTTTATTAACCTGTCAATTTGAGGCCAGGGACTTATTTGAACCGATTTTGCAATGTTAAAGACTTAATTAACCAAATTATAGAGAGTTAAGTCCATATTTTAGCATTTTAGCAAACGTTAGAGACCACTTTGAACAGTTAGCCCCATTTTAAGGGTTCATAACACTAATTAAATAAAACGTGGCTACCAAAAAAAATAAATAAATAAAAGGAGGCTTAATAACTTGACTTACATATTTACACAGCTTGACATAAAGTTTATATGCCTATTTGCGGCACCTCTCTTTTGTAATTTGGTAGTCCCAAATTTCTAATATTAGCTTGATCACTAATTGATTTGAACTCCTTAATAGAATTCTTTTTTGGTGAAACCATGAAATTTAAAATTAAAAA
>AWUE01020043.1:0-12081 GCA_001974825.2 Corchorus olitorius | reverse complement strand
AAAAAAAAAAAAAAAAAAACAGCTAGCTTAGTTTGAAACCACGGGGATAAACAACCCCTCGTCGATCAGCCTCAAAGACTTCCGCAACATTTGAAGGAGGATTGTAGAAGATCTCCATATCCGCATCCATGTCACACCCCATTTTAGAGAGCAAATCTGCACAAAAGTTCCCTTCGCGAAAAATATGCTGACTAACACACTGCCAATTCCAATTCATCATTGCTTTGATATCCATCAATAAGGCCCCCAGAGGGTGCACCTCCAAGCTTTCCGAGTGGAGCAGATCAAGAATTACTTTCGCATCAACCTCACAAATAACCATACGGAAACCCTCCCTCCAAGCAAGATTAAGGCCCAAGCGCAGGGCATGCAGTTCAGCAGCAACATTCGAACAAGAGCCAAGGTGTGCGGCAAACCCAACAACCCATCTGCCTCCTAAATCTCGGATCAAACCACCAGCGCCAGCAATACCCGGATTACCTCTCGCTGCTCCTTCAGTATTTAGCTTAACAAAATTATCCCCAGGCGGACTCCAAGAAATGTGATAAGCCGAACCATTACTAGAAGTTGGCATCGACAAAGCTGTAACAACACCCCTAGTTGTAACTGCAATGTTATAAACCAAAGCATCCATAGAAGTATAACTCCTTAATAGAATTCTACTGCTAGTATAAAGATGAGTATTATTATTCAACAAATTATAACCCTTGATAAATTTCTTCACTGCTAGGTCCCAGTTGAAGGATGCAATTCTTGAAGGAGGAGTTCCTTTTGACAGAGTCTATGGAACACATGGGTTTGAATACCTATGCAAGGACCCAAGATTCAACCAAGTTTTTAACACTGCAATGATCAATCATACGACTTTAGTTATGAAGAAGATCCTTTTGAGCTACAAGGGTCTCGAGAAGATCAATGGGGTTGTTGATGTTGGTGGAGGTGTAGGAGTCACCCTCAAAATGATCACTTCCAAGTACCCTTCAATTAAGGGAGTTAATTTTGACTTGCCCCATGTTATACAGCATGCCCCTGCCTACCCTGGTAAGTAATGTCTTGGCTCATGATCAATAATTTCATCAAACACCCTTTTCTTAATTAGTACAATTATAGGTTGATGCCAAAGTTTGGTCTGTTTGGCAGGAAGGAAGGAAAAGGGCGAAGAAGAAAATTTGCTAATTAATTCAATGGTTGTGATACACAATCATACATGCTACTTTGTAGCTCAATTCTTGAATTGAGAAAAAAATTTTCCTTAACCTTTTTCTTCCATCCTACCAAACGAACCGTATTTTGGTACACACTGATTGTCCACTAATAGGACAACAAATACTAACTTCAGGTGTCGAACATGTTGGAGGAGATATGTTTGAAAGTGTTCCCAATGGTGATGCCATTTTTATGAAGGTAAAACATTAATCATTTTCACTAAATTATATAATTTTGCCCTAGCATTCAAGTACAAGCTCAAATATCATCAATAATATCATAATTCTTGGCTTTTGCGTAGTGGATACTTCATGATTGGAGCGATGAACATTGTGTGAAGCTGTTGAAGAATTGTTACAAAGCCATCCCTAATGATGGGAAAGTGATAGTGCTTGATTCTGTCCTCCCTGTCCTGCCCGAACCTAATGCCTTTGTGAGAGGAACTTCGATGATGGATATTCTAATGATGACTCAGAGTCTTGGAGGGATGGAGAGGACCAAACCCGAGTTCGAGGCCTTGGCAACTAAAGCTGGATTCAGTGGCATCAGATACGAGTGTTTTGTTTGTAATTTCTGCGTCATGGAGTTCTTCAAGTAGTTGGCACAACTCTTGTAAATTCAGCTCGCTATTCAACCATTCTCAATTACGCCTTGGCTATCAAATCAAAGCTTGATTCATGGGCAAGAAAAGGATAAGAGAGACTAATCATGCTTGCTGTGCAACTATTTTATCAATTCGGGTATGTTAATTATGTCCAATATTCGTCATTAAAGTCTGGGAAAATTTTAAATAAGGGCAGTATATCAAGAATAATTATTGATTAATACAATTAATATTTTCAATTCACCCTATTAGGATAAATATTGGATTAATGACTCTCCTTTTATTTAAGGTTTTCTCTCATTCCAAAATTAAATTTTTTTTTTTGCTGTGACATTTTTCTTCTTAACATTAAATTTTTTTTTGCGACGAAATAAAAATAAAAACCTGATGCAGATGCGCATTTTCTAATTTTCTTCGAAGTCATACACTCGTACTATCGCTATTTTTCTTAATTCCAAAAACGTAATATGCCGCTAACTCCTGAACCCTGGTTTGAAGATGGCCACACAGATGCAGTCAATTTGGGGCTGCAAATAGTGAAGCTAGAGTTTCTGGAACGGGCAAAAGCTGGATTCGATAGAAACTTCGCCGGCTCGCCGCTATCTCTCACTTTCTTCCTAAGCCTGTTAGCGTCGGAATCCAAAGGGGATATTAAAGACCGATTACTTGCGTCTTTGGGATCAAAAAACTCAGATGAGCTCTACCAAAAGTCATTCAATCTGTTATCCCTCGCAAAAAGCAACGAAGATTCCTGAAAAAACTCCCAAGACCCTTTTCTGCTTATGAACAGTAGCATCTGGTCGATCAAAGCTTTTCTCTAAAGCCTGCCTTCCAACGTGTCATCGACAACTTTTACAAAAGTGAAGTTAGGTTTCTTGACTTCCAAAACAAGGTATAATTTTATTACTATAGTTTCTCATTTAATTGATTAAATTGAACATTGCAATATATATGATTGATCATAACTAGAAGTAGTTGTTAGGAACAAATTAGATAAAATTAAAAATCTCTTACGAAGGGGTCTCTGATCTTTAGATTAAATTTGCAAAGTATACGTACGAATCTATCTGTAAATTATTGACCTATTAGTGTTTAAGCCCCTACTGCCACTTGATGTAGGGGAGAATGGTCCTGAATGTGGAAAGTTTAGGCCTTAGGGAGCAAAATGTCTCCATTCAATCACATTGCAATATATATGATTGATCATAACTTAAAGTAGTTGTTAGGAACAAATTAGATAAAATTAAAAATCTCTTAGGAAGGGGTCTCTGATCTTTAGATTAAATTTGCAAAGTATACGTATGAATCTATCTGTAAATTATTGACTTATTAGCCTTTAAGCCCCTATTGCGTCAAAGGACGTTTTGCCACTTGATGCAGGGGAGAATGGTTCTGAATATGGAAAGTTTAGGGGGCAAAATGTCTCAATTTCAGTTTAGGAGGCAAAGTGTCATTCTCCTGATAGTTTAGGGGGGCAAAAAGTTGACTAATAAACGGTAAATTATTTGTTAATGTTTAATTAATTATGTTTGTGACAAGGACTCTGAAGCAGCAGACGAAGTGAATTCATGGATAGAGGAAAAGACTGGAGGCCTCATAAAAAATGTTATTTCTTCGGATAATATTGAAGAAAGGCTCGTCATTCTCATAAACGCACTCTATTTCAAAGGAGTATGGGAACGTCAATTCGATACAGAGCTAACCGAAGATGGAAAATTCTACCTGCTTGATGGAGAAGATGATGATCATGTTGAAGTTCCATTTATGTGTGAGTATTCTCAGCAACATTTCTACGATTCCTTCGACGATTTCAAGCTTGTCAAGCTGCCTTATTAATATGGCATGGACGATAAAAGGAGATTCTTCATGTACATATTTCTTCCACATGAGAGGAACGGGTTGAAGAAGTCGATAGATAATTTTGATTCCACCTTGAACACGAAATTCGAGCTTCATCAATGTTGTGTTCATAATCTCAAAATCCCCAAATTCAAGTTCTTGTGCGGATTCAGTGCTTCAAAGCACATGGATAAACTGGGATTTGGCACTCCTTCTCTAAGCAGTTTGGAGATGTTAGAGGCCAATGTTAATGCTGATGAAGATCGCGATATCGGAGCTTTTCATAGGTCTTTCGTTGAAGTGAATGAGGAAGGAACCGAAGCTGCGGCCGTTGAATCGGATGAAGATACGGGATGCAGCTTGGAGGATGTTTATAGGCCAAGAAAAGTCATCAATTTCATTGCTGATCATCCTTTCATGTTCATGGTTAAGGAAGATGCTTCCAATGTCCCACTTTTCATTGGAGCTGTTATAAATCCCCTCCTGGATTAAATGAATAATCTTAATTTGTTTTCTTTTCAACTTTATATTTAAGCAAAAATTGAAATGTTTCTCGTTTTTTTGTTTTTACGTAAACATTTAAAAATTCATCAATAGATCATATAGTTCCATGTTCTTTTAATTTGTTTTTCTTGGCCGAAATTATACATAAACACTTGAAATTTCAAGTGTTTTATTTATTTATTTATTTATTTATTTATTATTATTATTATTATTATTTTGCCATTCATGGACATGATATTGAAATATGTTATATATAACAGGAGATAGCCCTCTCCTTTCCCATAATCTCACTCCGCCCATCTCAAGATTCAAATCAGGGACTTCTCCCATAATCCCACTCCGCTCATCTCAAGATTCAAACCAGGGACTTCTCCCATAATCCCACTCCGCCCATCTCAAGATTCGAACCGGGGATTTCTCATAAGAAGTCTCAAACTTTAACCACTGGGTGTCCCTTTGAGGCATTTGTGTTTTATATAAAGAAGATTTGTGCCATTTTGGTATATTTTCAAGTCTTTTTCTAGTTTATGGGCTAAATATCATATTAGTTTATATGGGTTGGGTTTGGGCAAGCATGGTGCCCAATATTTTCAAGCCTAGTCACGGCCTGAACCCGGCCTGGCCGGGCCCATGGAAATCCCTAGTCCATACTTTATATATCCGTTCAATTAATTATTAATGAGGGAGGTAGCTCGCGCTGGCGCGTCCAGCGTTTTGAAATTTGAATTGTTAAATGTTGCTTTTATATGAATTGCTTTCAGTTTGGTGTTGTTAAGAAGTAGGAACAGTTTGGAAATGTAAAGAGTAGGAAGAGTTGAGTAGGAAATTTTTAATGCAATAAATTGATTGATATGAGTTATGCTCTACAGTGAGTAAAATGTAAAGAGGATGTCTTAGGAAGAATTTGATTCTGTTGAATCATTCTAGTTAGTACATTGATGCAAAGGCATAGACATTTTTTACTAAAAAAAACTGCTTCAAAGTTACATATGCTTAAACTGAAAAGACAAAATCCATAAACATTTATTATAATTTAAAAAGAAAATAACATAAACATTGAAATTGAAAACATAAAGCTTGTAGTTGTGGCTTGCTTTCCTTCACTACCCTGGTTGCTTGCTGCTATTACCTGGTGGATTTGCTTAACAGAGTTAGAAATTATAGGTACGTAAACATATATAATTCAAGTGCATTTGAATGTTAAGGCTGTGTAGCTCTTGGTGTACATTGGTTCACTTAAAAGACATGAAAACTGAGAACTTATCGAAAGAAAGTAATACCATTCAAAGCAACAAATTGACCTTTCGGCTTCATTAGACCATGCCCTTTCTTTCTAAATTTATAAATCTCAACCCTCTAATAAGTATTTGTCATAAAATAAGCTCAATTCCATACTACTGATCACTAAATTTCTTTTGAGGTTATAAGGCACGGGTAAAGAGAGCTCATCCAAAAAAGAGAAGTTAAAAGGCATGGTTAAAGAGAATACTTCAACAGTAGTGTAACAAAGTAAGCATGATATCATAAATACTCAAGTGCAAAATTCAGTCAAAATGATGGGTCTAAAACACATAATAGCTATACATACATGAACAAAACAGGTGTGATCTAATCTTGAACGTACTTCGCTAATTCAATACTGCTATTGCAAGAACAAATATATACTTGACCTGACCTATAAAAGCATACTTCCAGCAAGTTGTTTTCCTCGCACAACAAAGTCTTGCAAAACATTTTTTACTACTTAATTAACCACAAACACCATTTTGCTTTGCATTATTAAGGCTTCCAGTCATAGCTAAGAATCAACCAACCAAATGAGGAAAGAAAAGTATGTAAAAAGCTATTCTCAAGGTAAATGCAATGTTACATAGAAGTCAATAATTAATTTTAACATATAAAAGGAACAACCCAAAAGAAAAAAGAAAGGAGGCCGTTAAAAGGTAAGCTCAACTTACATCTTTTTGTGTTTTTCCCTTTGTCTCGATTAAGATCTTTGATCTTGTGATCTGTGGCATATAGCTCCTACTGCTTTTGACATATATTTACATCAAAGTTTCTTTCATCAAATTGTTTTTTCCTTCTCTCAAGCTCAATTTGTTGCAAATAAGGGTATCATTACTTTTCATATTAATAATTGATATTCACTATGATGAGGGTTTTCTATTGGAAGCAAAGATTATACTCACCAAGTTCAAGTGAATTGCAATCATTTTTCTTCTCTTCTAAACGTTTCAAAATAGAATTATGACTTGTATTATATGTAAAATGCCCATGTAAATGATGAGAATAAGGGAAAATGAAAGTTTTCAACCCATACATATTCACCTGGAAAGACAAATTATCAAAAATGTCATAGTTTAAAATATTAATTCCAAATACCCATTCATCAAAAACTACAGCAATCGAGGCCCAAAAAACGAAAGAAAATTGAAACAATAATCAAATGGGGGAAAATCCACAAAAAAAACAAAGAGGAAAATATTAAACAGAAAGTCATAAACCATATTTTCCAGTATAATCACATACACCCTCTTCTCTAAAGTTAAAAGTTGAGAGAGCACGGTTTGTATTATTTAAAAAGAAGAAGGAAAATAAAATTAAGCTAACTGAATGCATCACAAGTTGCTTACTATCAAGTATAATTGATCTGGACGTACATCAAGAAAGAGAGGAGGCACCTGCAGCACAACATTTGATATTATAACAAAACGACAAAATCTGACAAATTAGCAGTTATTGGAAAACTTAGAAACTACAGCAAAATCATTCAACAACTAATAATTTTAACAACAAAATACAGGCAAAGACCGATGACATTGTTGAAATATTACCGTGTGACAACATGAGAGAAGGGAAAGACCCAAATCAGAATCGAAAACTCCATACAATAGAGAATTGGTATAAGAAAATAGATCTTTCAAATAACCAAATAAAGAAAGCAGTAGACAAACTTGAAAATTTTTCCAAAAACGAATTGGAAAATTTTTCCAAAAATTTTTCCTTTTCTTTGTCAGAAGTTGGAAAGGAAAGGGGAAGGGATAGGGAAGGAGAAGAGAAAGGAAGACGTGGAGATGAAAACAGAGGAAACTGAAGTAATAAAGGGTTACCAAAATGAAATGTCTTAAAAACCCACTTAACATATCAATAATTAAAGGGAACCTCAAATTACTGTAATAGCCCAACCAACCAAAGCATCAGAGAATGCAGCATAAGGGTCATTTTAGGTAATAAAATAGATCGAGAAAAGACCAAAACGGGGTGATAAGGTCGTCCCAATTAAAAGTTGAAAGAAGCATTTAGTAATTTCACCTGATTACAAAAAATATTGGTAGAATATATATATATATATAGGTTGTGATTATATATATATATATATATATATATAGGTTGTGATTAATTTTGTTCGAACCAAGTCTAATCTTATCTTATCTCATCTCATCTTATCGTATCTTATCTTACTTTATATAAAATCATGAACTCAAAAATCCTAATTGCTAAATTTCATAAATACCCGCATGTTAGTATAATAGCATGATAGTATAATAAATTTTTTTCTTTTTAAAAAAAGGTATAATAATTTTTTAATCAGTATCCTTTTTAATCATTGAATCTTTTTATTATTATTAATTATGAAAAGATATTGTAAATCAAATATTTAATTTTTTTTAAATTATGGAAAGATATTCTTTAATAATTTTTAAAAATAAATACTAAAAAATACTTAATCTCAACAAATCACATTTACAGCCAAAAAAAAACAAATCACATGTGAAATTCTTAATTTTAACAATAATTTTTTATTGTACATTCATAATACTCAGAATTCAAAACCTTGCTTGAAATGAACAAACTCCTAATTGCCTCAATAAAGTGGTAATGCAAATGGCATTATTTTGGAGTTCTGAAATTTGGGCCAGCTTCAACAAGCCCGAATGTAACTTTGCGCTCAAACCAGCAGAGTTAGGCCTACATTGACATTGCGTTTAGAGATTAAAAAAAGCTGCTTTTCACCTCATACGTAATGCCAAATAAATTTTGGTTTTTGTCAAAAGCTCATTTTAACCGCAAAAGCCAAATCAACCTGAAAAGTTAATTGTTAGGTGCTTTTGCGTTTCAAAAGTGCTTTTGAACATTAAATGACTTAAATCTCCTAATTATTTTTTTTTCTTTCCTTTTGAACTAAATATCCCTTTTAGACATTTTATCCTTTTACCACATTTTCTAACAGGAATACCAAACATTATATATACTTTTAAGCTGCAATTTAAAAAACACTTTTCAAAAACATTTCTTCCAAAATAAACTTTTTCAAACCTCAACCTCAATACCAAACTAAGTCTTAGCCATCTACACCATTTCTTGCTAGTTGGCTTTCCTTGAAACAGTCAGCTTCTTGCCGCTAACTCTAAAAAAGGCTCTGGATCAATTTCAATCTTTAACTATATATGTTTGGTAGGAGGGGAAATATGAAGGAAAGAAATAGCATGGAAAGAAATTAAACTAAGTAGGAAATACAAACTGTATTTGTTTTTTTTTTTAACCTTATCCGTTATCAAGAGTTTTGCTTTGATTAATCGAGATCTGACCTGCGTCACACAACTAGTTTTATTGGGTGAGTCTACCAACAATGGCATTTACGTACGTAAGGTCTTGAACCTGAAACCTACTCAAACTGGAACAAACCACTTGTTACATGATCCAACCCCTGCTTCCTTGGTACAAACTTCCTTTGTTTGATGCAAGAGAAATACACACCTAAGGAAAGAAATCTGAGGGAAGTGAGAGGGGAAGAGGATCCTGTATTTCCACTCAATTGATTCTGTCCAAAAGTGGACGAAAACAACAGAGAAAGGATTAAACCAATTGCTTAAATATATCAAAAGTGCTTATACCCTTTAATTGTTTCTAATTACAAATCTACTTCCCAATTGATTTTTGCTCAACGAGCTTTTTTGTTTGTCGTCTGCTTCAATTTCAGTATCTGCATTTATCGAATAATAATTCTAGTAAAGATAACTAATACGTAGATATTTCTTTTTTTGATTTGTTGGTCGCAGAGAAATATAAATACACGTTCTCAGTTTAATTTATCCCAAAAATTATATATATATACTAGTTTTAGCTTTAACGTGCGTTGCACGTGGCCCAACATGTTTCGATTGAACATTTTTATGAAATTTTGATAACTACCTTATTAAATTTTGATAATCAACATATGAAATTTTGATAATTACCTATAAAATTGTGATAAACTCCATAAGAAACCTTGATAACCTAACTATGAAGTTTATTAAAACTTTGCTATGAATTTTGTAACCTTCCTATGATTTTTGATAATCTCTTTGTGAGATTTTGTTAATCTCCCTATAATTTCGACAATCTCTCTATAAAATTATATATCATTATCAGGTTGAGCTCTTCTATTTAGTACTATATAAATCATTCATATTCAGCTCTTCCATTCGCAGATCGAGCTCGTCCATTCAGTTGTACAAACATATATAATTCATATTGAACTCATTCCTTTGATAGTATATACATATACATATTCGAATTGAGCTCCTCCACTCGGTAGTATATAGAGCACGTTATCACACTGAGTTCCTCCATTCAGCATTCCTCTACATAGCATATTATCAATTTGAGTTTCATTCATTCAACATTACTCCAAATGGTACATCATCAGTTTGAGTGCTCTCATATTCACCAACCTTCTATGGAGCATATTGTTTATTGAACTCTTTCGTTCGGTATTCCTCCATGGAGTACGTTATCAGCTTGAGTTCTCATATTTACCATCATTCCTTGAGCGCACTCTCCAACTCAATCCTCAAAAATAGAGCACTCCCATTTTTCGGCATTCATGGCATATCTCTCATTCATCTCACAGAGCACCATAGAGTTCGATAGAGGGGCTCATTACCAAATCGAGTATTCTACGACTCAACACTCTCTGCATGGAGTATACATCCAGATCGAATACTGTTACGTTCAACACTATCTAGTTATGTGACCGGTAAGCCTATTTAGCTCAGATCGTCCCAACTTACCCACCTGACGCTCAATTTCATAGTCGTTTGTGCAATCATTTTAGAACCGCCCTCATACCTAGGGGGCAATGTTGAGTTCATATAGAAGGACCCACATCCACACTGTATATATATAGAGAACTACTCCACGCATAAGGTAAAAGTTCATTATTTCCACTCTTTAAATGTTAAGCTCTCTAAACACATTAAGACCACACTAACTTCAGTATCTCCAAACACCTTAATATCCTACTAACTCCTATATCAAATAGGATCCCCCCCAGACAAAAATCTCGGGGCCCTTATCTTATCGTCCGTTCTATTATAGATCACACAAACTTTCTCTATCTGATTGTTGAGGCTGTCTCCCCTAAGAAGTTTAAACAGCTCACGTTTAACCCTTGTCCTTAGTGCATTTAACCTCCAATCCCATTGTAATATAATAATCTCTTCTAGGTATGGGAAAAAAATTATGAAATTCACAATCTTGCAACGGTACAAATTATCAAATCACACAATATAATTAAATTATTTTATGATTCCAATCGAATAATGTTGAAAAAAGTGTTACGTAACTCAAATATCAAAGGAAACACTAATACGCAAGAATGCGGCATGATAATCCAGACACCTCACCCAAGACCTAAATTTCTTTCCCAATTTCAAACATAGATTTTTTTTTAATAAGAACAAAAGCAAACAATCATCAAAATTCGTACATACGTTTAAAAATTCAACTCTTTTGAAAAATCTTTTTAAGAAATCATCAAACATAATATTAGAAAAAATGAAGAAAATAAGTTACTCTTTTTTCGGCCTTTTTTTTTTGCAATCTAATTCAGTTTAGTCCTTATAGTATGATTATACGTTTAAAAATTCAACTCCTTCTGAAAAATCGTTTTAAGCAATCATCAAACATAGTAATGAAAATAATGAAGAAAATAAGTTAAAAAGAGTGATAAAGGAAAATGAAAGTCCCAAAGCATGACAAGAAGTTATCAATACCATACCTAGATGGTAGTTTTTTCTATAACTGCAAAAATAACAGAAATTTTAAAATGGAAAAAGAAAAATTCAAACTCTTTTCATGACCATTGTACCTTCTGAACATACGTTTAAGAAAAATGATACCAAAATTACAAATGCAACAATCATATATTTTTCATCATCATTTTTTTTTGCGACATATTTATTATTGTTAATAATTTGGATAAGTAGTTAGAAATATATATAAAATAGTTTGAGTAAGATTTAAATTTAAAATTAAATCATAAATAAATAATATATATGGTAGAAATTGGGTTGGCCAATAATAATATAATAATATAAATAAAACATAAAAGTCTAATTTTAAGTAATGGCAATTTTAAAAAAAAAGTAATGGGAATTTAGAAATATTTTTGAGAAAAAGGATACAATCGCAAAACATAAAGTTTCCCATTATTCGTACTTTTATATATAATATAAATTTGGAGAAACTATTGATTTTGTCTCATTTCGGACCAGTAGGCCCATTAGGCCCGTTTGAGCCCATGAAACCCAAATTGGAAAGCCAGATGTCTTGAAACCTAAATATGATATTTTTAGGACCAATTTGTTCGTATGGAAGCTCAAAGAAAGAGTTTAAGTCCAATTAGTAATTATGATGCAGTAATGATTCAACCCTGAGGCAGCAATGTTAAATCCTATTTCAAGGAGGATTTCACAAGAGCAGTTTTGGAAGAAAATTCATAACTTTTGATCCAGAGTTCAGAAAAATGCAAATGAGGTACCGTTGGAAAGATGATTCCAAGACCTACAACTTTTATGTTTACCTCGAGAACTAATTCTGTCGTTCTGGTGAACGATTTTGCCTTTTGAAATTCTGTACAAAATTGATCTTCTCCTAAACCGACT
>AWUE01020042.1:0-55597 GCA_001974825.2 Corchorus olitorius | reverse complement strand
ACCATCTAGGTATGATATTGATAACTTCTTGTCGTGGTTTGGGAATTTCATTTTCCTTTATCACTCTTGTTAACTTATTTTCTTCATTATTTTCATTACTATGTTTGATGATTGTTTAAAACGATTTTTCAAAGGGAGTAATGCTGAATGAATGGAGTTCAAATTGATAATATGCTATGTGGAGGAATGCTGAATGGAGGAACTCTGTTTGATAACATGCTTTATATACAACCGAGTGGAGGAACTCAATTCGAATATGTATATGTATATACTATCAAATGGAGGAGTTCAATATGAATTATATATGTTTATACGACTGAACGAACAAGCTCAATCTAGAAATGGAAGAGCTTAATATGAATGATTTATATAGTAATAAATGGAGGAGCTCAACCTGATAATGATATATAATTTTATAGAGAGATTGTCGACATTTCATACTATAGTATCAAAAAATTATAGGGATATTAACAAAATCTCACAGAGAGGTTATCAAAAATCATAGGAAAGTTACAAAATTTCATAGGAAGGTTTATTAAAATTTCATAGGAAGATTTATTAAAATTTCATAGTTAGGTTATCAAAGTTTCATATTTCATAGGTAAATTATCAAAATTCCATAACGTGGTTATCAAAATTTAATAAGGTAGTTATCAAAATTTCATAAAAATATTCAATCGAAACATGTTAGGGCACGTGCAACGTGAAAGCTAAAACTAGTATATATAAATATCTAAAAATGATTTACATTTATTAGTTTTTCACCTAGCTATATCAAATTTTCAATTAAAAAGTGTAGAAGGATTTGAAACAAACAGAATATAATTATATATAAATAAATAAGAAATATCGTAATACTATAAATAAATGAAATAAAAGATCATTTAATTAAAATTTTTTGACTTGAGATTTTAAATAAGAAGTAATAGGGTTTATATAGTCATTTCACTCAAGATAATAAGTTCCCTTTTTTCATCTTTGTTATCTAAACCAAACAATGGAAAGAATCATTTCTTTATTTCCTTCTAATTTCTGCCCTTTTGTGAAATAAATTAGATTTGATTTCTCTGCTTTTACATTTAGAAGGGAAGAATATATATACAAAAGGTAAGTTGACTATATGAGATAAATAGCAACTATTAAGCCTAATTACAAGGGAATTATAGGTATTGAATCAATTCTGTTTTGATGTACCTTGCTATAATCGAGGTTAATACCTCTATACCAAACATGATAAGGAAAATAAAACTTTCTTTCCTTTCCTCCTTATTTCCTTTCCCAGCTATTTCTTTTCTTTGTTACTTCCATCCTTCCTACCCAACATTCTTTTTTGAATTTTGGCCATGGCTTACCCCTATATATATTTGCCTTCCCATGAGCCACCCTTTTGCACATTACAATTCTCATCTCAATTTCGATCAGTTTCATAATTCATTATTATAACAATGGGATCATCAGATCAAGAAAGTTTCTCATACGCAATGCAACTGGTCAATTCCTCAGCGTTGCCCATGTGTTTGCATGCGGCAATTCAGCTAGAAATCTTCGAGATCATAGCCAAAGCTGGTCCGGACGCCAAGCTATCCCCGCAAGAGATTGCGGCAAAGTTGCCCGTGCCCACTAAGAACCCTAATGCACCCTTGATGCTGGACAGCCTCCTCAGGCTCCTAGCCAGCTACAGTGTTTTGGGTTGCTCCTTGGCTGATGATTCCTTGCAGAGGGTTTATAGTTTGGCGCCTGTTTCGAAATTCTTCGTCAGAAATGAAGATGGTGCTTCATTGGGTCCCTTGGTGGCCTTGGTTCACGACAGCATCTTCCTGGATACCTGGTTTTTCTGCTTTTCTCATCACTTGTTTAATTTTTTGACTATATTTGAAACATTTTATCTAATTTTCTACTACAGATGTAGATTGGCCAATGATGTACTCTATAATCACCTTTTTTCTCCAATCTATTTGCAACTTTAATTGGGTCCATGGCATGATAATAGATATCTTCCAAGTAAGGTTATAAATTATAATTCAACAAGTCTTAGCTACTAATTGATGTGAATATGCATATACACTTTGTAGGTGCCAGCTGAAGGATGCAATTCTCCAAGGAGGAATTCCATTTAATAGGGTTCACGGAATGCATGTGTTTGAATACCCGGCCAAGGACCCAAGGTTCAACCAAGTTTTCAATACGGCCATGAAGAATCAAACCACCATAGTCATGAAGCAGATCCTCGAGGCCTATAAGGGATTCGAACGTCTCGACCAAGTTGTTGATGTTGGTGGCGGACTCGGAGCCTCGCTTAGCATCATCACTTCCAAGTACCCTTCTATCAAGGGAATCAATTTCGACCTGCCCCATGTTATTCAACATGCCCCTTCCTACCCTGGTAATTAATAATACCATTTCGATTAAAAGTTTAAATTATATTAGGATCATCTTAAAAACTAAACATTTTAAGATTTCATTAGCATGCCACATATATAATTTATTTTGAATGTGTACTTTATATAACTTACTTTATTTTTATATACTAATTGCAAGTGAAATTAACATATAGGAATTGAACATGTGGGGGGAGATATGTTCAAAAGTGTTCCTAAAGGCGATGCCGTTTTTATGAAGGTACGATACATATAACATATATCAATATTTGTAGTCATTTATAAGTGATTAATGGAATTTACTTATTAAACTTGCAAATTGTGTAGTGGATACTTCATGATTGGAGCGACGAGCATTGCTTGAAGCTGTTGAAAAATTGTTACGAAGCCATTCCAGACGAAGGAAAAGTGATTGTGATCGATGCTGTGCTGCCAATTGTGGCAGAGACTAGTGCGGCTTCCAAGGCGAATTCGGAGCTCGATGTGGCGATGATGACTCTGACTCCAGGAGGGAAGGAGCGGACAAAGCCTGAATTCGAAGCCTTGGCAACTAAAGCTGGGTTTAGTGGCATAAGATTTGAGTGTTTCGTTTGTAACTGTTGGGTTATGGAGTTTTTCAAATAGCTATAGCTTATACATAGTTTATATTTTCAAGTTGCCTAATAATGTAGTCATTCTCAAGGAATAACAGTGTTTCTTCTGGCCTTCAGGAGAATGGCTCCCCCTTATAAATAAAAGGTAATAAAGATTAAAATGGAAAATTTATGTTTTTTTGTTTTACTTTAATTTGATATATTGTGAGGATTTGCATCTTGCCTTCGTGTCTTACTCCTACTAAATATAAATACGTACGGTGATTAATGAATTGATTAATAAGCATTTTCATATCCACTTGTGCTTGAGCTAAAAGTTGTAAATTGAAAAGGTTAGGTTGTATATAAGATTAAATTTGGGAAAATTCTAGTATAAAAAAAATTGGGAAAATTCCAAAATACTTTAAACTTTACTAAATTCCAAGAATTTATGAAGAAGCATTATCAGAAGAACTCACACTGGTTGTCATGATAATCTTTGTCATGAATTTACACTTGAAATTTCAAGTGTTTTATATAAAGAAGATTGTGCCATTTTTTGGTATATTACCTAAAGGTTTGTCATAATGGAATTATGATGGTTGTATATGATTTTTTTGTCTTGGGTGAAGTTAGATCTACAACAATCTAGATAGATTTGAAAGATGAATCTAAGGAAGGGATTTGATATTTTTAAAAAAAGGTTGAAAGTGTTCTTGAACATTCATAATGTTCATCTTCTGTACTTGAAAAAAATCGGTGTTAGATTTATTTTTAGAAAAAAAAAACTGAAAATTTTGTGTTAAAACAGACAAATTGTAGCGGGGCCCACAAAAATTTTAGACTTTTTTAAGTTTTTTTTAGAAAAAAATTCCTGAAAATTAAATATTTTATTGCCACGTTAGCAGTTAATTGCCCATGTCAGCAACTTAACACCCTCCGTAAACAGAGGGACGAAAGTGACTCAAAGTGCTAAGTATAGGGACTAAATTGATCGTTTTTTAGTATATGGACGAAATTGATTTTTTTGTGAAAGTAGAGGGACCTGCTGGGTATTTTGACCTATTCTTTTGCAGTTGGCTTTCCATTTTAATTAATCTTTATATATCAGATAATATACGGGATTTGTCGTAATATTGGGCTTGGTTTGGGATTGAGTTTGGAGATAAAAAAAAAACTATTTTTAACCTCAAACACAATGCCAGATAAGTAGTGGTTTGTGTCAAAAGCTAATTTTCACCATAAAAGCCAAGCCAAGCCAACCTCAAAAGCTAATCTTTAGGTGCTTTGCATTTCAAAAGTGCTTTTAGACATTAAATGACTAAACTCTCTTAAATATTTTTTCTATTTCTATTTTAATTAGTATCATTTTTAGACATTTTATCTCTCAACCACATTTTTCTACAACAATACCAAACATTAGTTACATTTTTCAACCCCAATTTTAAAAGGGTTTATATATAATACACCGTTAGTGGAGTTTAGCAGACTACACAAACGGGTCTTGAAGGGTGACATGTGTCCCCTAGGGACTAGATTGAAATATTTAAAATTTAATTAATTCAGAAAATGGACATGTGTCAACTCCACAACCCACTTGTGGAGTCCAAAATTTACACTGCTTGTATATCAAATAATTACCCATTTTAAAAAACACTTTTCAAAAACACTTCTTCAAAACCAAATTTTTTCAAAACTTAACCTAATCCCAAATTAAGCCTTAGATACATGGTAGCATATATCCTTAAAAAAATGGTAGCATATGGTCCACCTAATATGGCTCAAAACTTTTGGTCGATTGGGTTTGTTCTTTTCGACATACCTTGAGGGAGGGCAATTTCAGTGCCGATAAGCTTTCTAAGCTAGGTTGCTCTATTGATAATGACCATGTTATCTTTCAATCTCCACCACAGGAAGTGTTGAATGTTTTGCAAGCGAACATGAGGTGAGTTGCTACCCTAAGGGGTTCAAAATGTTGTAATTATATGCTTTCTGGTTTTAAGTATTAATTAAAAAAATTAAAAATTAAATAAAAAGCCCTTCGGTGATGGAGTTCCGAGCTCATCTTCATTCTAACCGTGTTAGTTATGATTCCAACTAATAGGATTTTGAAAAATTCATGTCAATTTTAAGAATGATTATGATTTGACTAAGTTTTATTAGATGAGACTAATGACTGACCAAAGTAAATAAGCCTCAACCATACCGTACGGCTCTGATTTATAATCAAGTAAATTTTTATTTGCAAACAAGTCCTAATCCGACGAGGAGTCGAGGAGTTGTAAACAACTTGGAAGGCAAGGCCAGCTTTCAACCAACCAATAAATAGCCTTTGATTTCTGATTTTGTTTCAAAATTATACAATACTAGTTGTTTATTCAGAAACCCTAACATGTCTTTGTCATTGTTTTCTTGATTGGGATTTTATTAGTTTGGGTCGTTTTTAATTAATAGGCCATACATACAGGAAAAATCTCTTAGTACATGGAAAATTATATTAGTAATTAATTTTTGTTTAATGTTGAAACTGTCAAATTACAGAGCTCTGAAATAGCAGACCAAGTGAATTCATGGGTGAAGAAAAATACTAAAGGCCTCATAGAAGGTGTTATTTCGGAAAAAGATCGAAATTATATTTGGAGGAGACTTTTTATACTCATAAATGCACTCTACTTCAAAGGGGCATGTGGGAACTTCCGTTTAATAAAGACCTGACGAAGGATTACAAATTCTACCTGCTCGATGGAAAAGATGATGATCATGTTCAAGTTCCTTTTATGTGTCAGTATTCTGTCTACAACTTCTACAATTCATTCGATGATTTCAAACTAATCAAGTTGCCTTATCGATTCGGCGAAGACGATAAAAGGAGATTCTTCATGTACATCTTTCTCCCACATGAGAAAAATGGGTTGAGAAAGTTGATACAGTACTTTGATTCCAACCCCAAGTTCTTGAGCCAAAAATTCAAGCTCCCTTCACAATGTGTTGATAAAGTGAAAATTCCCAAATTCAAATTCTCGTATGACTTCAAGGCTTCGGTGCTGTAAACACCGAAATTTGGGTTTAATTATTTTTGGGACAAGCCCATTATTTTTAGCCCAAGTTTAGGCTCATGTTTTAATTTCTTTTATGATCTATGTAAGTGGGTTTATTTTTACTCAAGTAAAATGAGCCCAAACCCAAAAAGGGAATGAGTTTAGGGTATAAAAAGACTAATGAATCTAGGGTTAGGGGGGGAGACGTTTTTACTCTGAAAAGACAATTGAAAACACTATCCCTATAGACAACTCACAGCCGTCAACACCTAAAAGATTACTTTGATAAAAAACCAAAAGCACCGAAATTGCCAGCAAGGTTTTTGAGATTTAGATTTGGTTGCTTTGAAGTGTCGCAATTCAGGTGGTGAAGAAATTGGAGTATATCAATTCTGGAGAGAAAACAAAAGTGTTCCAAGCATAAAAAGGAAAAGTCAAAATTGTGTTCCTTTGGCTTTGGATTTCACGTTGCTTTTAAGTGGTGATCCTCTAGTTTGGTAAAATTCCACTTTCATACTCATAACTTCTATTTGTAATTAGTTGTTAGTCACTTTTCTTTATCCAATAAAGTTATGCAGCTTTGGGATTCAACTCATTTCCGTCTTTTAAATCATGATTCTTGACATTTAAATCCTTGATTTGAGATTTATTATTTGACTGATGTATTTAAGTCCTGTAAGCTTCACCATGTTATGCGTTTAAGCCCTTGATTGCCTATTTAGTTTCTGATTTGTATATATTGGGTCCTCTTTTTTAAATTTCATATTTTGCTTTAGGAATTAATTCTTAACAATTTAATTTAATTTAATTTAATTTAATCCAAATTAGGATTAGTTAGTTTATTTTTTTTATATACATGCATACATATTTAATTGTTGCTTATTAATTGCTATTAATTGCCATGCCACTAAAATCAATAAACGTAGCCTTCCGAAGAAGGGCTTTTAGTGAGTGATCGAGTTTTTGGGACTCGCTAAATGTCTCTGAGGATGAGAGGGTTTCTTTCGAGATGCTTCGGAGTTCCGTGCATATGTCTCGAAAAGAGCTTTCAATAACCTAGGACTACGTAAATTGATCTAATAATTTGATTTTGCATTCATCATTTGCATACATGCATTAATTAGAAAAAAGACATTAAAAAATGCCAAAAAAAGATTTTTTTATTAGAACTATTTATCCATTACTTAATTATTTATTTATTTTAATAATTTTCTTAATAGGCAAGATTAGGATAAAATCAACTAATTTCATTTTGGTCCACATAGAATCTGGTTAGATTAATGCTACCGTCGTTTGACGGGCGTCTCAGGGGTGCTCATCCTTCCCTGAACGTAATGGACTCCCGAACCCAGACTTAGGTTAGAAGATCAGATCAGTAGGCTTAGTCAGGTTTTTGCCAAGCGTGAGACCTAACTAGGTTTTAATGGTAAATAGGTGACTAATCACACCTAGAAATTAGTTAGTGGCGACTCCTGTTGTTTCAGTCGGAGCAACAGGGTTCCCGGACCCGCACGTTACGACAGCTTGGCGACTCCGCTGGGGACTAGTTAGAGAGTCAGGGCAGACTTAGTTTAACAAGATTTAGGATCTTAATAATAATAGGTTGCATTTTTTTCTTTTTCTTGATTTTTTGCCATGCTTTATTGTTGTGAATATTTGTTTTATTTATGATTCATTATTATTTATGGTCTAACTATTTTGTTGTTTTTGTTTTGGTTCAGGGCATTAGATTTTATTTATGGTAATTTGGTTTTCTGCATGTTGGTATTTGGTAAAGGTTTGTTTGTCCCTTCTGCACTCACATCACTTTTGCATTGCATGCATCAGCCCGAACCCGGGGCTTGAATTTTATACCCCTTAGATCGGAGGTGAATTATCTAACCTTCGTGGGATCAATTAAGATCCCCGTATGGGTTATGTGAAAAACCTCCACCCAAATTGAACCCTTTTCAATGAGCCTATAATGGGTGAGAATTGGGGGCCTTACTAGCCTATAGTGGGCGACAGTGAGGACAATTTTGGAACCTTTAGAAGAGTCTGACAAAAAACCCAGCATATAGTGTGAGAAAACCAGCCTATATAGAGCTAAACCCCAGGAATGAGTGTGCAGGACACAAAGAATGGACACTTCTGATCTTTATATTTTACCATTTTTTTCAACTTTGGACTGTAGAGTGGGTATGCCCATTACTCACAATAGGAGACTACCTGCCCTGGGGCAATTTCTGCCAATTTCTTGGGTTTTAAATAATGTAACAGGGGCATCTTTTCGTATTTTGTCATAATTTCAATTTCTTTATTATTTTCTTCATATTTTGTTACTAATGATTCTTTCTGTTTTGTTTTCTCTTTCTTGGCATTTTCTTTTGCATCTTTACAATTTGCACTCATATTTCATTATTTGTCACACAAATGAAGAATTTCAATTGGAAACAGTTTTGTGGTAATTGAAACTTGGATGTGGGGAAGGGACGACTTTTAAAATCTTGGTGGAAGATTCCGGAAGATTTTCTAAGTTATCTTTTTCTTTGGTAAAAGTCATTTGCAATTCACACATTGCATCCATCATGCATTTGTCATTCACTTATATATATGCATCCATCATGCATTATCATTGTCATTTGTAAATGGATGCATTTTATACATGTAGTTCATTCATGTAGGTCACTTGTAAATATTACTTGTTTCTATTTGCTTGTTGGAGTCTAACATCCTCAGGAAAGCATGGGAGATCTGTTGGAAGTTTGAGTTCACTGGTTGGAGCTTAGTTAAAGGTTGACTAAGATAGATGTGAGAACAAGGCGACCTGTGCGTTGAAATTCCAGATGAAACTTTGGCTAGTCAATAGAAAATTGAAGACTACATCGGGGCGAGTTAGCTGTAGATTAGTCAAAATGAAAACTGGGAGTCTTTTGCATAGGGAATTTCTGAAACTTTGGTGCTTATATCACATATGCATATCACTTGCATTGTATTTCAGTTTTTGGATATTCTTACTCACATTTTCTCATGATTGTAGTGATCAAAATTGTTGTTCCTTGAATGAAAAAGTTCATTTTGATTATGGTGATCACCACTAAGAAACAATTCCCAAATCAGTCAACTAGGGGCAATAATTTTCATCTTGGAAATGAGCAAAGGAATGGGTTTTAGTAAAAGGTTTTGAGAAATAAGAAAAAAAAACTCTTTAGTGAAAGGGTTGTCTTTGGATAAAAATGTTTTCGAAATAAAGGGATGTTTTTTTTTGAAAGTGACAACAAGACAATTTGTTTTATGTCAACACTGAGCTTAAATTCCACATTTCCTTGATCCCAAAAAGAGCCCATTTCTTTCCTTGGAAACCTAATTGAACCAGAAATTCCACATCTTCAAGATATTTTGTTACCTTTCCACATATGCCTTGAAGAAGATTGTTTTTAAAAGCCAAATTCAAGTCTTCTCCAACACTTGTAGGGGCAAGTTGGTCCATAAATCCAGGGTAGACAATCCAAGTTGTACCTTTTCTGATAACTCTGGTTTTCAAGAGACTTTTCATGTTCTTGTGATGAAGGCAAGCAATAATCAGACAGAGTGGTGGATTAAAATGCTTAAAATTCATCATTACAGAAATAAGATGAATGAAAGAGAAGCAGACATCAGTTGTAAGATTCCCATTAGCAAAAGAAAAAAGAAAAGCAAAAAATGAAAAAATGAGAAAAAGAAATGGACTGATTGAGATGTCATGCATTGGCACAAATTTTTGGATTTTGATCAAAGAGTTTTTCAAAAGTGAAAAATGCTTTTCAAGAAAGTGTTTTCAGAAAAGGGTTTTCTAAAAATCGGTTTTCGCAAGGGTTTAAGTTTTTCAAGGTTACCTTTCAATGTCCAGACTTGAAGTGATAAATGGCCTTCTTTCTTATTCCCCTCACTTGTAGAAAAATTATCCATTGTTGTCCCCTTTGAGCCGAATGAATTTTCTTTCAAATGAACCTTAATCAAGGATCACCCTCCACACTAGGGGCAAGGATATAGAGAGGGTTTTGTCTCAGCAAATGAAAGGAAGATTTACATTTAAATTTGGAAGATGGAGCAACATGTGATATCGATCGAGTTCACAAAAGAGACAATGAACTTGCTCCATCGAGAGAAAGAAAGTTCAAAGTAAAAAAAGAAGTTGAAAAATGCAAAAGATGGAGGAATGGATGAGTTTGACAGAATCCTTCACAGGACAAAGAAGTGATCCTTGATTCAATCACCCTCAAACACATTTTTGAGGCTTTTTATCCTTTCTTTGGCACCCTTAACCCAAGTCTACATTACGTGCCTAATAAAGTCCATCTTTGATCAGGTCGGGATATTGGAAAGAAAAAGATTTTCTTCAAAGTGTGATCTTTTCAAAAGAAAAAAAAATTCCCCTCAAAATGCAATCTTTTCAAAAGAGAAAAAAAGTTTTTCAAAAAGATTTTAAGACAAAATTGGTTTCAAGAGTTTTTACTGCAAGTGCGTGGCGGAAAAAAAAGGAAAAAGGAAAAAAGAGAAGGATATGATAAGGCTCTAGGGTGAAAACCTGAAAAGGCAGTCTAGAGCAAGAATGAGAATTCTTGAGTCCTCATAAGGACTGTCAAAGCAGTCAAATAATGTAGGACCTCTTTCGCAACATTGAGCATTGATTCAGTTCACGGAATAAGAGTTGACAAAGCCGTCCGACTTTCAAATCGTGTCAAGAGAAACCAATGCACTTCCTTTTTCGAGAATTGTCTTTCCAGCCTTTGGGAACCTCTTGATAGTCAGTGTTGACTCAAATCTTTGAACAAATGATAATTTGAAAATGTTTTGAAAAAGAGTTTAGAAATGAGTTTGCTAAAGATTTGCATTCCATTTGTGAGTCTAAGATGAATGAGTCAAAGTCTTGGCAAAGGAAGTCTTCTAGGTGGTGGTCACCAAATCTTTTGCGAAAAGTTTCTTGGTTTTAGAAAAACAGGGCAATATGTGCAGTATTTTCTGACAAAAAATGTTTTCGGGGGCAAGTGAGGCCATATTCATGTGAAATCATTTTTAATCATGACATGTCTTAAGCAAATCTAAGTGCATGGTAATATTTTGGACTTTGACTTCTGGTCAAATTTTGTTGTAGGAATACAAAGAAGTTGATACAAGAATTGATGTGGGGCAAAGGAGTCTGCTTCATCAGATCATCTTTGGGAGATCCAAAACAAAGAGTTTTGTCAAGGAGCCATTTGTTTATAGAAAGAAAAGTGGAAGAGAATCACATGTCTTGAAGAGGAATCATTCAAAAGTTACATAAAGTTGAGTCATCAGGGAATGACATGGACGAGGATGGAGTGATTCAGAATTATTGAAGAATTAGTAATGGGGGCATCATAGAGAAGGACTGGACATCACATAGCCTAGTATGCAAAGAAGGAGTCATGAGAGGACAAGGAACCAAGAAGAGACAATAGCCAAGAATGAGTAAAGAAGAAGTCAAGAAAGGATAGATGAATAGTCAAGTACATGTGTTTAAAGTGATCCAGTGCGATCTTTTCACCTTCAAGCATCTAGTGCGATCTTTTAAAGTTTTCAGAGATCTAAGTTGATCCCTAGATGATCCAGTGCGGTCATTCCAAAGAAGTTTTCAATGATCAGAGTTGATCCCCAGTTGATCCAGTGCGGTCATTTCAAGAAGTTTTTAGTGATCAAAGTTGATCCCAAAATGATCTAGTGCGATCATTTCAAGAAGTTTTCAATGATCAGAGTTGATCTCATTTCGAGAAAGTTTTCGATGATCAGAGTTGATCTCATTTCAAGAAGTTTTTGATGATCAGAGTTGATCTCATTTTAAGAAGTTTTCGATGATCAGAGTTGATCTCGTTTCAAGAAGTTTTTTAGGATCAAAGTTGATCTCATTTCAAGAAGTTTTCGATGATCAGAGTTGATCTCGTTTCAAGAAGTTTTGATGATCAGAGTTGATCTCGTTTCAAGAAGTTTTTGATGATCAGAGTTTATCTCGTTTCAAGAAGTTTTTTATGATCAGAGTTGATCTCCTTTCAATAAGTTTTCGATGATCAGAGTTGATCTCGTTTCAAGAAGTTTTTGATGATCAGAGTTGATCTCCTTTCAAGAAGTTTTCGATGATCAGAATTGATCTCGTTTCAAGAAGTTTTTTTTTCTTTTTATCAGAGTTTATCTCGTTTCAAGAAGTTTTTTTTATGATCAGAGTTTATCTCCTTTCAAGAAGTTTTCGATGATCAGAGTTGGTCTCGTTTCAAGAAGTTTTTTTATGATCAGAGTTGATCTCCTTTCAAGAAGTTTTCGATGATCAGAGTTGATCCCTAGATGATCCAGTGCGGTCATTCCAAGAAGTTTTTAGAGATCAGAGTTGATCCCAGATGATCTAGTGCGGTCTTTCCAAAAAAAATTTCAATGATCAAAGTTGATCTTCTATTGATACAGTGTAGTCATTCCAAGACGTTTTTGATGATCAGAGTTGATTTTCAATTTGATCCAGTGCGATCATTCCAAGAAAGGTTTCCGTGATCAAGGTTGAATCTTAAATGATCCATGCGGTTGATTAAGAAGTTCAAGGTTGAAGAGAAGGAGCAGAAAGAAGAAAAGTTCGAGCGCAACAGTGTCTACGTCTTTGTGTATTTCCCATTCATCCAGAAATACGAAAAGAACGCCTTTACATCTTTCAAGATTCTCAGGAAGTCCACAAAGAGGGGCAGCTGTAGACACCGAAATTTGGGTTTAATTATTTTTGGGACAAGCCCATTATTTTTAGCCCAGGTTTAGGCTCATGTTTTAATTTCTTTTATAATCTATGTAAGTGGGTTTATTTTTACTCAAGTAAATTGAGTCCAAACCCAAAAAGGGAATGAGTTTAGGGTATAAAAAGACTAATGAGTCTAAGGTTAGGGGGGGAGACGTTTTTTACTCTGAAAAGACAATTGAAAACACTATCCCTATAGACAACTCACAGCCGTCAACACCTAAAAGATTACTTTGATAAAAAACCAAAAGCACCGAAATTGCCAGTAAGGTTTTTGAGATTTAGATTTGGTTGCTTTGAAGTGTCGCAATTCAGGTGGTGAAGAAATTGGAGTATATCAATTCTGGAGAGAAAACAAAAGTGTTCCAAGCATAAAAAGGAAAAGTCAAAATTGTGTTCCTTTGGCTTTGGATTTCACGTTGCTTTTAAGTGGTGATCCTCTAGTTTGGTAAAATTCCACTTTCATACTCATAACTTCTATTTGTAATTAGTTGTTAGTCACTTTTCTTTATCCAATAAAGTTATGCAGCTTTGGGATTCAACTCATTTCCGTCTTTTAAATCATGATTCTTGACATTTAAATCCTTGATTTGAGATTTATTATTTGACTGATGTATTTAAGTCCTGTAAGCTTCACCATGTTATGCGTTTAAGCCCTTGATTGCCTATTTAGTTTCTGATTTGTATATATTGGGTCCTCTTTTTTAAATTTCATATTTTGCTTAGGAATTAATTCTTAACAATTTAATTTAATTTAATTTAATTAGATCCAAATTAGGATTAGTTAGTTTATTTTTTTTATATACATGCATACATATTTAATTGTTGCTTATTAATTGTTATTAATTGCCATGCCACTAAAATCAATAAACGTAGCCTTCCGAAGAAGGGCTTTTAGTGAGTGATCGAGTTTTTGGGACTCACTAAATGTCTCTGAGGATGAGAGGGTTTCTTTCGAGATGCTTCGGAGTTCCGTGCATATGTCTCGAAAAGAGCTTTCAATAACCCAGGACTACGTAAATTGATCTAATAATTTGATTTTTGCATTCATCACTTGCATACATGCATTAATTAGAAAAAAGACATTAAAAAAGGCCAAAAAAAGATTTTTTTATTAGAACTATTTATCCATTACTTAATTATTTATTTATTTTAATAATTTTCTTAATAGGCAAGATTAGGATAAAATCAACCAATTTCATTTTGATCCACATAGAATCTGGTTAGATTAATGGTATCGTCGTTTGACGGGCGTCTCAGGGGTGCTCATCCTTCCCTGAACGTAATGGACTCCCGAACCCAGACTTAGGTTAGAAGATCAGATCAGTAGGCTTAGTCAGGTTTTTGCCAAGCGTGAGACCTAACTAGGTTTTAATGGTAAATAGGTGACTAATCACACCTAGAAATTGGTTAGTGGCGACTCATGTTGTTTCAGTCGGAGTAACAGGGTTCCCGGACCCGCACGTTACGACAGGTGCACATGAAGGAACTGGGATTTGGCACTCCTCGCCTAAGCAGTTTGGAGATGTTGGAGAAGAACATTAATGGTGAAATTATTGGTGAAAATCGCAAAATCGGAGCTATTCATAGGTCTTATATTGAAGTGAATGAGGAAGGAACCGAAGCTGCGGCTGTTGAGTCAGATGATGATATGGGATTTAGCTTAGGGGAATATCGTAGACCAAAGCCAAATTTTGTTGCTGATCATCCTTTCATGTTCATGGTTAGGGAAGATACTTCCAATGTCCCATTTTTCATTGGAGCAGCTGTCATCAATCCACTCCTAACTCCTTGAAAAATGATTTTTTCCCTATTTTATCTTTGAAATGCTCTTCGTTTATATATACCTTTCATTTATTCATAAACATTTGAAAATTCAATGGAGGGATTGAATCAAGTGTTTTTATAAGATTGTGTGTGCCTTTCTTTTTTCTCTTTATTATCTTTTTCTAGTTTACGGGGCTAAAGGTGTATTCGTTTGCACTTGGGTTTCCATTCTAAATAATCATTTTAAATAAATATATATGGGCTTTGTTATTTCTCAAAAATATATATATATGGGCTTTGTCATATCATACTTGGGCCGTCATGCCTAGTCTAAATACATGGTAGAATAAGGCCAAGTTTAAGGTAGGGACGTCATGTAAGGCCAAGTTTAAGTTTGGTTTGCACATCCCATTCTTATGATATGGACGTCTTCAGATATATCTTTGGTTTGTAATTTGACCTGCAAGTAGATATGATTTTTTGGTATGAAAATCTCGATAGTGTCACATTAGGTTCCTATTAATCACTCCATCCTATTAATCTAGGAGTGATTATTCTATAAATTGGAGTCTGTGGGAGTTACACGGACTCGAGGCTAAATCACACACATAATCATATATTTAAGTGAATTTATAGTAAACCCATGTAGTATTTTAAATGAATTTTAGTTTGGAATGTGAGATTTTTTAAAATTTTGTATTTATTCAGGTAAAAGTTAACATAAAGTTTTTGTATCAAATAAAATTTTCTTTTGTTCAATTAAGGACGTTAATAATTAAGATACTATTTTAATATGAAGTTTAGTCCCAAATAAATTTTTTATTTATTTTATGGGTAGATTTAGACTTCTAAACATTTATTAAGATAGGGTTTTAAAATGAATATTTGATTATATGTGATATTTAGCCTGGAGTCCGTGGTTACTCCCACGGATTCGAATTCATTAATCTAGAATCAAGACATGTTTGACTCAAATAGAAGTTTTTTTAGAGTTTATTTTCTCCATTCATTAAGATTCGAATCTAAGACATTCTTTACGAGACATTAACTTTATCTAATAGATACTTATAGTAATAATTTATGATTAGATATGTTGGAAACAAAAAAACAAACAAAAAGCCGCCTTGCCTACTGAATTAGCAATTTTCAAGCTTCAATTTTTGACCGTCATAAATACAAGAAAGAAGGAACAAAGAGTATGTTGGTAAAATTGAAGAAATAAATTAGAATGCACTTTAGGCTGCATATACATGCATGTATGTGTGTGTGTTTTCAGACACCGGACTATACACAAATCACGTCCTCTGATCTTTTGCGAATAGTGATTGAATTTAAATGCACCCATGTTATAGAATGGACAATAATTGGACAGAGCGCATGGCCCCTAAACTATCAATTTCAGACCTGCAAACAAACAAACCGGTGATTTAATGACAATTTTTGGTGTAAAAATTGCATCTACTTACCTATCTAATTTATATGTTTTCGCTAATAAAGTAATTAATTAATTAAGTAAATGTTGTACGTGTGCAATCTATGTAAAGACAAACTTCCAACTTTTACAAGTCCAAATAATGAAAACTTTAGTATTAAGAAATCTGATTTTAATTTGCAAGAGTGGAATGGAAAGCAGTCAACCCCCAACTAGCTTCCCCATTTTGAGAAATTAATGTATAATTATATATACCTAAATTCTTCTAGACTCATGTTGTCAAAAAAAAAAATCTTCTAGACTCATTGGCCAAAACATAAAAAATCTTTTAGACTCGATTATACTATAAGTACTCTGATCAAGTAAGTAGCTCAGTGTGTGTGTATTTTTCAATTTTATCAGATTTAAATTATTTCATCTTCATATTAAATTTCTCAAAATTTCAAAATTATTAAAAAAAAAATTAACTCTACACCCAAATTGTTAGTTCGATTGGTAGATGTACCCGTACGTACACCTAGATCATAAGGGTTCTGGGTTCCATTATACGTCGGTTTTGTCCCACTTTATATGGAATTAATTGTACCTCTTTATGTGGATTTGATTAGTTTTCCATAGTTTATATTTGTAATTTCTCATTGGATTAATTGAGTATTATATAAAGATATTTGATTGTAATGAAACTTCGATTATTATTGTATTCTCTAAAATAAAAGTTAACTCTTAAATACCCTTCATGGGTTGTGCATGAGCATGACCAAATTCTGAATCTTCTGTTCCCAAATACTAAAATATAGTATATATAGTATGTATAATGTACTATATAGTATATTGTTTTAGTATTAAAAAAACTTATATTCAGCAAATATTTTTGTGAAAATGAATAAATTAAGGATGTATATATAGTAATCAGTAATGAATGCTATTGCTACTTTTAGTAGTACTATCTAGTGTCATTCCATTTATATTCATTTATTTCATCTACTTGCCCACCCATATGACTCTTTATCTGTTTGAAAGCACCCCCATTAATCTCTTTAATTTCTTTCTTTTTTTCTCTTTTTATTAGTAGTATTCAATTCTATACAATTTTTTTTATATATATAAATAAATAAAATATCTCTCTCATTTCTGTCCCATGCTTGTGGTATGAGCCTCCATTCACAGGAGCCGCATTAATGGTTAGTTGTTTGGTGATCCTTTCGCTCAATCCCCTAACACACATTCCCATCCAATAACACCTTTCAAACTGTGTGTGTGTGTTTTTTTTCTCATGACTAGTAGTATTTTTTTCTCATGTTCTTTTTCCTTTTCTTAAAATTTCTCTTCTTTCTTGCTTCCTGCTGCTCATCACCTCTAGATTTTTTGCTATAGTTTATAGTATACTCAACAAACTATTATTGATCTAATATGGAGATAGAGGTGGCAAGTTGTAGTCGGAAAGGTGCTGGTGGCGGCGGTGGAGGAGGAGACACTAGCTGCGGCGGTGGTGGCGGTGGTTATATTAATGAAGATGAAGTGAGAGGTGTTTACTTGGTGTGGCAGGATCTTACAGTGGTTTTGCCAAACTTTAAAGGGAATAAACCAACAAAAAGGTTACTTCAAGGGCTTAGTGGATATGCTGAGCCTGGAAGAATCATGGCTATTATGGGTCCATCTGGCTCAGGGAAATCTACCCTTCTTGACTCTCTTGCAGGTTTTCACCTTTTTCTTTCATTTTCTTCCATTTTTATGCTTTTAATGAATAGTTTCAGATTAAGATGAATCTGTTTTTTTGATATGGAATCCATTTTTTTATGTTGCCATTATAGGGAAATATTTTGCTTCACCTTTTGGTTGTCATTTCTCTGTTTCTTGTATTGTATAAGCTTCACTTGTTATTATTACTACTTCATTCAAAATTCCTTTTCAAAGCCTTTTTGGACTTTCATTTCTAATAGATTTTGCAAAGAATTTTTTTCTTTTTTTATGACATAGGAAACATAGGTGTTTATACCCATTATATTTGGCAATATTCCCTAAAATCTAGCTAAAGACAAGTTTACATTAAGATTTGAATCTAATAAATTTCACTTTTTTAAGAATAATTTTTGCTTCTTATTTGTTTTTTAAGATAATCAATTTCATTTCTTTATCAAATTTTGATATTACCTCTCAAAGGATAAAAAAACTCAAAAAGAAAAGTGCTAATTACCACATTTATTATATACTGACAAAATATCAATAGGTGCCTGTGAGTAGGAAAACACATTAAATCTTAACATTGACTGCCAAAAGATAAACTGCGGCCAACTTTCGACGGACTAAAAGCTTCTTATCATATTTAGCATATAAGATTTTCATTTTGGGCAATATCATAAGATTCAATTAATTTTCCAAAAAAAAAATCAATAAATTAACTATAGCTCGTAACCCAAAAATATTAAAAACATTAGTATAATAAGAAATTAAAAAGAAGAAATTGCATTTTGCTAAGGTTGCTTTCAGATATAATGACATGTTGACGGATTAATCCATAGATTTGGAACCCAAATCCATCTACAAATTGATTGAGTAGATTTCATGTATTTAATGTGAAAATAGACTTTTGTATCAAAAAAAAATGTGAAAATAGACTTTTATATAAAAAAAAACAATTTATATTAGGAAAAATATCTTAACAGATCACAATTAAGTGCTATGATAAGAACTCACCGAAAAAATCTTAATTAAAAAAAACTTTTTATTTTCTTTAAAATGGCCAGCTAGATAGATAGATATAGTAATTCTTTGAAAAGACAACTTCAATAACAAAAATTTACTCCTAAAAACACCCCAACATTGTAGCAGAGAGAAGCATGGGCAGTAATTAATAAGTTGCATGCATTGCATGCATGGTGTATATTAATAGAAGAAATGAGTTAATTATTTTATCATAATATCTTTTCATGTTCGCGGTATGGGTAATGCCTTAATTAATTCTTAAGTTTATTAACCCTCCAAAAGAAAAAAAAATATTTAATCATACTTTGACAACGATAGCTAACTGCGAACTGCCATCTGTAACGGGGTAGAGAGCCCAGTTAGCGACACATAACGGGACCCTTAATTAAGCCAAAGTCCATCTTTTAATTAAGTGGACCACCCCATAATAATAATACATTTTAGTCTTTAGACCTCTTTTTCATTCATTCTTTTTTTTTATTATTATTCATGTGACAAATAGTATCCCTTTTCCTTTCACCAAAAAAAAATCCCTTTTCCAAACTCTCCAAGTCCTTCCAAAAATTGTATTTTATACTCTCATTTATGATCTAAATTTGCCTATACTAGAGAAATTAGCATAGGATATTGTGTTTGATTTTTATTTTCAATTCTTATAAGAAATTCAATTTGTAACAATTTCGAATTCTCTATCTCTCTCTTTTTCTTTTCTTTTCTTTTCTTTTTTTTTTTAAATTGTTGGGTTGGCTAGATCAATTATGCAGTATCTTCCACTAAGCATATAATAAAAGAAGAAAAATAATGTATGACACTCAATGCAATAGTTGTCAAAATGGGATTTTTTAAATTACTTAGTAGATAAGTTTTGTAGTTAGTAGTTGGAAGTCTTAAATTGTGGTCATTTCAATAGCAAACCTACCCTTCATGCCGACAATTTAAAGTCAATAGTCACCCATGTGAGTGTGTGACTATGAATGAAAATCTTCTTAATTCACACATATAACGACCCAATAGAAATCCTTCATTCAAGTTTCTGTCACTTGTTTTCCTTATATTGTCATATATATATGTGACTGAAACTTTTCAGAAAAACTAATTGTGTAAAAATTCTAAGAACTTGGATTTGAAGCTGCTAATCTTTGATTATATAGTTTAATTTTGTGCATAATAACTATGCATATTGAAAAAAAAAACAACTTGATCTTGATATGCAGGGAGACTTGCCAGAAATGTGGTCATGACTGGAAATATTCTTTTAAATGGGAAAAAGAAGAGACTAGAATATGGTGGTGTTGTAAGTTTTTCCCTTTTTATTCTTCTCTTGTAAGGCTAAAAATGAGAAATAGAGAGGTTAATTTGTTAAATTAATAAATGTTTCTCAATCTCAATTTTTATGTCAAACACTTTATAATTTGATTCAAAATGCACAAAAACATGTCAGGCTTATGTGACTCAAGAGGATACTATGTTGGGAACCCTAACAGTGAGAGAAACAATAACATACTCAGCTCATTTAAGGCTTCCAAATGACTTAACCAAAGAGGAAGTGAATGACATTGTGGAAGCAACAATTATGGAAATGGGTCTTCAAGAATGTGCTGATACTGTGATTGGGAATTGGCATTTAAGAGGAATAAGTGGTGGGGAAAAGAAAAGGCTTAGCATTGCACTTGAAATCCTCACCATGCCCAAAATCTTGTTCCTTGATGAACCCACTAGTGGCCTTGACAGTGCCTCTGCATTTTTTGTGGTTCAAGCTCTCAGAAACATTGCTCGTGATGGCCGGACTGTAATTTCTTCCATTCACCAGCCTAGCAGTGAAGTTTTTGCATTGTTTGATGACCTTTTCTTGTTGTCTAGTGGTGAAACTGTTTATTTTGGAGAAGCAAAGATGGCCATAGAGGCAAGGATCATCGGACAAATTTTCATTTGGACATAATTAGTAATTTACATAACTTTGATATTGTTTCTTGTAACAATGCAGTTCTTTGCTGAAGCTGGTTTTCCATGTCCAAGTAGAAGAAATCCTTCTGATCACTTCCTTCGATGTGTAAACTCGGATTTTGATACCGTGACTGCTACGTTAAAAGGTTCTCAAAGGCTGCGAGTAAGTATCAAACAACGTTTCCAAGGGACAAAACTTTTGAAATTTTGAATTGACAAGCATGACATGTTGTTTGAAGCATATGCCACATAGATAATAACAGAGGATTGCCCTGCTTTGTTGGATTAATGGATTAATCCTCGGTTTCATTATTACAGGATAAACCTGCAACTTCCTCAGATCCTTTCATGGAAATGCCAACAGCACAAATCAAGGCTACCCTTGTTGAAAAGTACAAGCGGTCCAAGTATGCAAAAATGGCACGAGAAAGGATTCAAGAAATTTCCAAAATTGTAGGCAACCAAAACTATAACTTATTTTTATCTTAAAAAAAAAAAAAAAAAAAAAAAAAAAAAAAAACTATAACTTATTTGATCATGCAACCGAATCTGAAGCAGAAACTGCAACATTTTAATTGACATGAACATCCATCACTATTTGATCATATTGCTTGATTATGTATATTTCAGGAAGGTCTAGAGGTAGAAATACAGTCTGGGAGTCAAGCAAGTTGGTGGAAACAACTTAAAACATTGACAAAAAGATCATTTGTCAACATGTGTAGAGATGCAGGATATTACTGGGCAAGGATTGTTATATATATACTTGTTTCTATTTGTGTTGGAACTGTCTTCTATGATCTTGGCTATGGAAATACTGCAATTCTAGCCCGGGTTGCTTGCGGCGCATTCATCACAGGTTTCATGACATTTATGTCAATTGGAGGCTTCCCTTCCTTCATTGAAGAAATGAAGGTAAAAAATTAGCCTGTTTAATTAATGCCAACAACATAATACTAACATAGTATCAGTTTCTGATGCCTGTATTTGTCATTTTGTTCTAAAACAGGTTTTTCATAAAGAAAGGATCAATGGATATTATGGAGTTGCTGTTTATACCCTATCCAATTTCTTTTCTTCATTTCCATTTTTGGTTACAATTGCACTTATCACAGGGACAATAACATTTTACCTAGTGAAATTCCGGTCCGGGTTTTCCCATTATGCCTTCTTTTGCCTCAATATCTTCTTCAGCATCACTGTGATTGAGAGTCTGATGATGATTGTAGCTTCATTGGTTCCAAATTACCTCATGGGAATTGTAACTGGAGCAGGAATAATTGTAAGTATACATACAACTCAACAACCTTAGTTAGTATTAGTAACATATATGTTCTTTTTTTGCTACCATGGCAATATTAATTAAATTTCTGTTGATTTTTTATTTGTGACAGGGAATTCTAATGATGACATCTGGATTCTTTAGGCTGCTGCCTGATCTTCCTAAGCTATTTTGGCGATACCCTATTTCATATATCAGCTTTAGTTCATGGGCACTTCAGGTAAACTTCATTAATTATACTTACTATGGCACCAAATTTAGTAGGCAAATTAAAAACATGGAATCAAAGGCATGTTCAAAATTGTTCATGAATCTAATTATTGATACAGGGTGCATACAAGAATGATTTCATTGGCCTTGAATTCGATCCATTGCTACCGGGTGAGAAGAAACTAACCGGCGAGGAAATCATCACAAAATATTTTGGGGTGCCGGTGGAACCTTCTAAATGGTGGGATTTAAGTATAGTGGTGCTAATCCTAGTATGTTACCGGTTTATCTTCTTCCTAATCTTGAAGGTCAAGGAAAGAGCTTCACCATTGTTTCAAGAAATTTATGCCAAGAAGACTCTTCAGCATCTTGATAAAAGGCCTTCTTTCAGGAAAATTCCATCAATTTCTTCCAAGCGACATCAGCCTCTCCATTCACTTTCTTCTCAAGAGGGTCTTAACTCTCCATTACACTAAATTCAAAGTTTCCAAAGTTAATAATAATAAAACCCCCTTAAAAAGAAACTATAAGGTTTTCCATTGTGCCATGGCTATATAATGATGATGATTAATTGTTATTTGTGTTTGATGTATTTGCTGTTTGCTAAATCTTTGCTTATACCAAAAGAACAGAGAAAATTACAGAGTTTCATGTTTAATGTTTATATATACAGAAGCCTTATTCTTTCCTTTTATATTGGTGCACTTTTGGGTAAATATGAGTACTAATGTTCTATATATCTAGAGTATCCAGTTTCACTTTTCTGTATAAATTAAACCTAAATATCAGAATCGTTTTATTTATTTTTCCTTTGAACTACTTCCTCAGTTCCGAATTATCTGTCCTTACACTTAAAGATTCATTCGTCATCTTTCTTTTTCTGTTTCTTTTAACAAACCTCTACTATATCCGGTAGCCACATCAAACCTAACTAATTTGGAATCAAGTCATAAATCAGAGCTAAAATGGAGAAATCCCTCCTAACAACTATTACCTCCGTCCCAAACTAAATGCCCGGGTCAAAATGGCTGTAACTTTGATCATAAATTATAAAAAAAATGTATATGATTAAAATTATTAAAAATATGTTTTAAAAAACTAAAAACTTAATTTAACCAAACCATATCTTTTAAAAAATTAATTTTATCTTTTTATAGTTTATGATCAAAGTTATAGAAATTATGACCCAAAGTGGACATTTAGTTTTTGAGAGGGAGATGATATTACAAAAATGAGTCGGAAGAAGTGGGAGGGTCTTATTCATTCAATAATGTAACATAAAACGTCAAGGGTTTGAACATTGCCTATTCTAATTGATTTTGGACCAAATAAACTTTCTTAATCTTGATGAATAATTAAAATTGACAAATAATTTGAGACCGAAACTACACTTCTTTCCCTTTTCTTTCTTTCTTTTCTTTTCAGATATGAAGAAATAGGGGGAATTGTACATATCTTAAGGAAAATTTCCTTTCGTTTTCCTACCCATACACTAGATTATTGTTAGAGTGGATTGTCAAAGGAAATTAATTTCCTCTCTTTCCCTCTATAGTTTTTTCTATTCAAACATCTAATATAGAAGTAAATCAATAATCTGTGTTGCTGTCATGACAATGAACATACTAGAATTTATAAGATAATAAGACCAATAAATATGTAGAGAGAAAACATGAGGGGGAACAGGAAAACAACCTTCATCGTCAATCTTCACTCTCAATGCCTCCCTGCTTTGCAGAACATCACATGATATATTAATGGTGAGAGTTGAAAATAATTAATATTACTAACCAATCATGACTTCACATTGGTATCTTTACAAAAACAATAGGGAAAAAAAGTTAAAAAAATGTACTGTGTCTTTTTTATTTTAGGAAACACATAATTGTCTACTAGTCCTTTTTTCAAGGAAAAAATTAACTTTTATTCATGCAAAATGAAAGTACAAATTAGAAATAGTAATTGACAACTTATCGCAAAAAAAAAAAGAAATAATTGATAACAATAGCTTTTAAAATATCTTCCTTCTTCGCTTGAAAATTTTCTCTTAACAAAATTTTACAACTTATCCTCTGTGTCAAACAAAACTAAATTTTTCTTGAAGATTCGAATCATCTATCTCGAGTTTTGTTGATGATTCTCTATTCTACTAACCTTAAATTTTTTGTGAATTGTGACAATGACACATTAATATGGTAGGTAAGATATTTTAAGCTTGATGAGTTCGGTTAACGGGTTTCTATCTATGTTAGCCAAGTTTCAATTCTATAGATATTGGGATAAAAATTAAATCTTTGAATTTGTAACCCTAATGGCCATTTCTTGCTTACTAAGTACCCTATTTCATTTTATTACAAATAAATCTTGTTATGGATATATTTCATAGCTTCCATATATATAATGAAACTTAATTTGGAAATCATGGTAGATATGGGCTTCACCAAATCCTCTAATCTTCTTTGATGATGGGTTTATTCATTTTTTGGTTAATTAGATTACATCATGCCGATTTGAATTAGATATACTATATGATTGTTCTAACGTATTAAATTCGAAGTGTATTTTCAATATTCAAGAAATTTAATTGGGTTGCTGCCAAATCAAGGTATATATGTTGAACCTTCAAGAATTAGAGGTGTTTCTTAATTTGCTCACCAAAATCTTTATGGCATGTTATGTTACGTATGTATAGATCATCTTCGTCTCTGTCCCTGGCACGTTAAACTATAGTACTTGTTATTCTCTCTGCCTCTTTTAAATTAAGAGTTTTTACGTGTTAAATTTTGAATGGAAGAATAAAGGTTGACATGGAAATATTTCATTTTATATAAAATTTGTAGTAATGGTGAAGTGGGCTTGACAATGATTATAGAATAAAATAAAATGTTATAAACTTATAATAACACGAAAAATAAATTAAAATGCTTTCTCTATTTCTTGATTTCTTCGTCAATTGAATTTAAAAAGTGTTAAAGAGTGTGTTAAAGAGTGGACGGTTGATAAAGTATTGAATTGAGCTTTGGATGACAAACGGACTAAAATTGTTTAATGAAATCTTATTATGGTGAGCTAATTAAGATATTCTTATTGTAGCTAGTTCTAATACAATAATCCGAATTGAGTCTATTTTCATCCAAATAAGACTTGCATTTAGACTTAAATTGGAAATTTTATAAAACAATTAGGACTAGATTGAACTTTTAACCTAATACAATAATCCGAATTGAGTCTATTTTCATCCAAATAAGACTTGCATTTAGACTTAAATTGGAAATTTTATAAAACAATTAGGACTAGATTGAACTTTTAACCTGGAATTTCGATCATGAATTATTTGTCTTGAGAATCCCTTACTTAAAAGGCATTGTGAACCAATCGACCTATAAAGGTTTTTTTTTTCTCTCATTCGATATTTAGAGTTTTGCTTTAATGTCCGAATTTAACTCACGTCGTGTATCTGAATTTGATGGGTGAATTTATCAATATGCCGACTGCATATACAAGGTCTCGAAGTTGATACATATCTCTGTTTTATAGTAAGTTAAAATGAACTGATTATCACTCGATCCAACCCACGTTGATTCAATCTATAAAGTTTTAACAAATACCTCGAGGGCACAATTAATATAGCAACCAAATAGTACATTTTAATTTTTTCTACGAAAATATACGAGTGCAATTGGGTTCAAAAAGAAGACCGACAATGAGGCCGGTGAGGAAAGCTCCTCACTTAATTTCGTACCCTTGGAAACAAATTAAACACATTTTCCATAATAGGAGAAAAGGAATCAGAAAAGAAAGAAGAAAAAAATGATTTCTTCTTAATTTGTTTTAGCTTACGGGAACGGGACCATCTCCCATCTGCAGCGCGCGGCTATGGTGTGCTCTGCACTTTGGAAAATGTGGAACATGAACCAAGAAGCAAAAGCCAAGTAGTAGTACATCCAACAAATAACAAAAGGAAAAAAGGAGAAGAACATTAATTGATCCATAATTTTATTTATAGTAGTAGTACAATTATAATTGTTCTTTCTCTCACTCTCTCCTAGCAAGATAAAAAAAGACGAAATAGATTGTTGTAGGCAGCTGTAGACAACATAATACTTGTTCAAGATTGCAGAGGTTTGGTTGGCAGGAGGAGTTAGGCCATTACTGCAAGAAATTTAATATTCCATTGATGTTGCAAAGACTTCAAGGCCCAATCTCCTGCAAACTATTTATTTCACCAACTATTGTATCAAATCAAATTACTAAACTCATTCTAACACAAATGAGAGTTCAAAAACATTAAAGTAGAGAGAAATATAAGACTTTAAATTTTGCTAATGAATTCAAACTCTACCACTTATTAAATAGGGTTTCGGATTGGAATCTTCGTGAACGGAGAAAATAAATGTTAGGAGAATTTTTCTCTATTTGAGTCATGCATGCATCTTGCTCCTGAATTAGTCAAATTCAGTGAGGCTCCTGGATTTAATTATTTCTTTATACTATAACCCATTATCTTTTAATATTTTGTAGAATACGCAACAATAATAAGTACTCCCTCCATCCCAAAATTTATTACTTCTCGAACTTAACCAAATATGCGAGTAATAAGAAATGTGTTTAAAGTGGTTAAATGAACAGTATCTTCCAAAATTACCCTTGAAGAACTATTTTTTCTTTCATTTTTTCTAGGAATTTTCTTTCTATTAAATATAAGTATGTTTCCCGAGCTTATTAATTGGGGGCAAGATAGGAAAAATTGCAATTAATGTTGTCTTGAGCTTCTAATGGGACATATAATTTAGCACAAAGATTTGAAGGGAAGTGTGAAAGATAATTTGGGATGAAAGGAGTAGAAATTTCATTATAATCAAATGACTCTAATAGGAGCACATATATTGTGAAATCACTAAACAAATAACAAATAAATAAAACAACAGAACACTCAAACACTGTATTATAAATTGGACCAAATAAACCTACGTACGGTACTCTTTTAATTCTATTTGAGTCTCATCTTTCTTTGTCACATCTCTTTATATTTGAGAAAGCACAATGTTGCAGTTGCAGGTTATGTAGCAAAGGCATTAATTCACTGCACTTTCACTGATATTACATACTGAAGCAGCGATTTGGTTGCAATCAAGAACCAGACCCCATTTATCCTTTGCATTTAATCTCTCTTCTTCTTCTTCATTTCTTTCTTTCTTACATTCTTCATTAAGGTATGGTCACCAATCTACTTTCCGGACAGACTTGCTCACCAGTGCCGAATATCTCTTAACTGACACTACTCTTCACTGTCCACAAAGTACCAAAAAAGCAATAATATACTAAATTGTTAGTTTCTTGCTTTGCCTTCTTTTCTTCACTTTCTTCTTCTATATATATGTTCTGCTTTGCTTCATTGGCATTGCTAACAGTTTCCCTTTGAGAGAGAGATTTGAAATGGCTGAGGCGGAGATAGTGGAGGTGAATGGCGGTGTAGGCGGCGGAGGAGCTGACGCTGATGGTGGTGAACAAGAACAACCTCCAGGTGAGGAAGGGTTTCAAAGAGGCAAAGATGGTGAAAACAAGTATTACTTGGTATGGGAAGATTTGACGGTGGTGATTCCAAACTTTGGAAATGGTCCTTCCAGGAGATTGTTGAATGGACTAACTGGGTTTGCTGAGCCTGGTAGGATCATGGCTATTATGGGTCCATCTGGCTCCGGAAAATCCACTCTGCTTGATGCATTAGCAGGTTTTTGCCCTCTGTCTCTTTCCCACTATCATGCATATGCACACACGTAAAACATAAAATGAAGATCAAATTTTCTTTTTCTTTTGTTCTTTTCCATTCACTCTTTAGCCTGTTTTAAAGCATTCATGCAATCTTCTGTCTTTGTTTTTTTCTTTATTTTGTGGGTTTTCGGAAGAAAGATTTGAGCAGCTGTTTGAGTAAGAAGATGCATGCAGCTGTATCCTTGGGTCAAATTCATCACAATCTTGTATCTTAATTTTAATAAAATCTATTCTTTGGGTAGTTGAGAAAAGGACTAAAACATACCATAAATATTAAGGCCTGTTTCTCAGGGTTTCATTGCTTCTCATTCCATGAGAGACCGGTCTGAAAGCTTTGCATCTACAAATGGTAATTACTAATTAAGTGAACCCATTATCCATTTATAGTAATTGAATTGGTGTCCTATATATGGTTAGCATCTGAAGTTGGAGATTAATGAACTTCTCCTACCATAGTGACATAGGTGGATTCATAACCCTAGTCCTTTGGGGTCCAAGCTTCCTAATAAACATTTATGACACATTTTATTTTATTGGTTTTCGAAAAATAGAATCCGAAGACAGAAGATATACATGTGCAAGCTATTAAGTTAAATGTTCAACAACAAAAAATTTATGAGCTTCTAGAAAATCTTTTCTTCTGAATGAAGTTTCACACTTTCCTCCCTACGAGCACAATAGATTGGTATAATGTAGTTTACATTGTACTTTAAGCTATACTTTTAGTTTAATTTAAGCCAGAATTCTTCTTTTACAGCTACTTTCATTGTTTAACACAAAATGAGAAACTTGTTCTCTCCAGTCTGGTTGGAAAGTACCATTTAAAATTCTGGTCGAACAAAGATGAAACAACTAAAGTAATATTAAGGCAGATCTAACTACCCCAAAGATAAGCCATTAAAACATCTCTTACTCACAATCCTTGATTCCACTTTTGTTGTAGCTTTAACTGCAGCAATAAATCAATGAGTCGTTAAAATTTTAACTCTATGGCTCTGCAGGCTGCAGCTGCATTCAATGCCCAGGTCACTGTACCTGTAATTTCAGTATCAAAAAGAAAAACATATCATCCTCATCCCATTCCATGCTCAAATCTCCATGTAATATACTACAAGGTTCAATTTGAGTCGCATATCACACGATAAATAGTTGCATACATTTAAGACTTAAAGAGTATACGATGAATGCACACCTTCAGATAACAGAGGATGATTGCGACAGAAATTGTTAGATGCATACGGGGCTCCAAATGACTAGATACATCCATCCTATCATTTCATGCATGAAATTAGCACTTAGAAGTGATCCACATACTAATCATGGTACAGTGTTCATGGTTAATAATATGAGTATCATCTTTCTGAGAATTCTGATGTCAAATTGTATGGTAATAACTAATTAGATGAATAATGATTTTTCACTCTTCTAGTCAAGTCAGTACTCTTGCCATTTACTTACTTTCCCCAGCTGGAGAGTCTAGATTTTTCATCTGGGAAATAGATTTGAGAAATTTACTTATGGCTGGAGAATAAAGAGAAAGAAGAGAACGATGCATACCTACTATCTACTATTTTAGAAATTTATTTATGGCTGAAGAATGATGTCAAAGAGAACGATGCATACCTACTATCTACGTGTGAGGCTCCACTTTCCAACTTTTATTTCCTAAACAAACATTTATTTGTTTCATAATAACTGGCCCAGTATACCCCACTAAGAATGAATAAGCTGAATGAGTATGTATGATCCAGGTGCCAGGGCACCAAAGTTTCATCACTAGAATGGTAACCAATGCATTAAAGCTCTGTTGATTAGATGATGCAGCTAGAAAGTTATATTTTACCCACTACTCTGTTTCCACATTGAGTAGACTGATGAGAATGCAATGTGACTGCTGGCCTATATTTATGTGTTTTTGCACCTGTGCAGAGGCATTTGCATTATAATGTTGAACATCAAATAACTTTGAAGTTTATGCAGGTAGACTCTCTGGAAATGTTGTCATGACCGGAAATGTTCTTCTTAATGGGAAGAAGAAGAGGCTAGACTATGGTAGTGTTGTAAGTACCCAGCATATCATTTTAACTTGAGTAAAATTCCTAACAACTAAGAGACATGAGAAATTGAATTGCATTAAAATTTTGGGATTCCATGTGGATAGAACACATAGCAGTGAATCAAACTATTCATATGGCTCTTGACTAAGTAGTTGTCTATTCTGAAAATTCAGGCATATGTGACTCAAGAGGACATACTATTGGGAACTCTAACTGTAAGAGAAACCATTACTTACTCTGCTTATTTGAGGCTCCCATCATCAATGAGTAGAAAAGATATTGATGGAATCGTGGAAGGAACAATCATGGAAATGGGTCTCCAAGAGTGCGCTGATCGACTTATTGGAAACTGGCACCTGCGTGGAGTAAGTGGTGGGGAGAAGAAAAGACTGAGCATTGCACTTGAAATCCTCACAAGGCCCCATCTCCTGTTTCTTGATGAACCTACAAGCGGCCTAGATAGTGCCTCCGCCTTTTTTGTGATACAAACTCTTAGAACTGTCTGCCGTGATGGCAGAACCGTCATCTCTTCAATCCATCAGCCAAGTAGTGAAGTATTCTCACTCTTTGATGACCTGTTTTTACTCTCTGGTGGGGAACAAGTTTATTTTGGAGAGGCAAAAATGGCTGCAAAGGTACAAAATAAAACAACATATTTTCATAACAAGCAAGATAGTAATTCAAATACATCAAAATTGTTCCTTAATAATAGTGCTTCATCACATTAAGAATATATGAAAATAAATTTTTCATTTCTGCTTACACAGTTGATTTTGCAGTTCTTTGCTGAAGCAGGATTTCCATGTCCAAGTCGGAGAAATCCTTCAGATCACTTCCTTCGTTGCATAAATTCAGATTTTGATATTGTTGCAGAGACTCTGAAGGGATCTAATAGAATATCTGTATGTATGTCATAGCATTTTCTTTGCTTTTCATTTTTCAAAGAGATAGCAATATACAACTTTCACCTTTTCACTGAGTTTCCTTGCTATGTTATGAGATGAATTTTCCTAGATTTAACATGCAATGAAAGAACTGCAGCATGTGATCATAGTTCTGTCAGATTATAGCACATTTTTAATAAAAAGAACATTATACCAATGCATATGCCAAGAAAAATCCTTGAAGTTAATTGCTATTATTCTTTGAAACTCTTATTCTTTTTCCAATTAACATCCATTTTGAGCCAAATAAATTTCAAACATGGTTCGAATCATTTCAAATGTTAGTATTGGAGCTCAGATTATGCAGCAAAGTCGACTTACAAATTCTAACTTTCATCCTCTAATTCATTGATCTCATTTCCTCATACTTAAAAATGCTTCTCATATATGAAATGCAGGAATTTCAGAATAGATCAGATCCTTTGACAAACTTACCAACAGCACAGATAAAAGCATTGCTTACTAAGAAATACAGAACCTCAGATTATGCAGCAAAGGCAAGAGCAAGAATTCAAGAAATATCATCCCTTGTAAGCACTTAATCATAAAACCTCTACTTGGATGTAGTTTTTAGTATCTACCTTCTTCCTCACAAAGCCTATGCTTTACTCACAACTGGTTCCATATGTCAAAAAGAGTTCCTTAGCTTTTACTTATTTGTATTTCAGGAGGGGCTGGTGATTGAAAAGAAACTTAGCAGTGAAGCAAAATGGTTGAAGCAACTATCAACATTGACACAGAGGTCCTTTTTGAACATGTCTAGGGATTTGGGGTATTACTGGTTAAGGATAGGCATCTATATAGTCTTAGCTATCAGTGTTGGCTCTATCTTTTTCAATATTGGCACAAACTACAATGCAATCTTAGCACGTGGGGCCTGTGGCGGTTTCTTATCAGGTTTCATGACATTCCTGTCTATAGGAGGCTTCCCATCTTTCATTGAAGAACTCAAGGCAAGTAATCTCATTTTAAGGTTAAAGAATGATTTTTTTTTCCTTAAAAAAAATGTTTTCTAGGCCAGCATAGCATGACACTAGTTACTAAGCTTCCAATAACAGTTTTTCCCTCTTTTTTGGTGCACTTACATAGGTGTTCGATCGAGAAAGGCGCAATGGACATTATGGAATTGTTGTATATATACTCTCCAATTTCCTCTCTTCATTCCCATTCTTGACAGTGATGTCCCTTGCCACAGCATCAATTACCTATTACATGGTGAAATTTCATCCAGGAATTTCACATTTTGCATATGCCTCCCTTGATCTTATCAGCTCCATTGCAACTGTGGAAAGCTGCATGATGATGATAGCATCATTAGTTCCCAACTACATGACGGGAGTCATAATTGGAGCTGGTTATATTGTAAGAATTCTAACTCCAGAAAATTGAAAGTGCTCCTCCATGTATGTCCAAGTAATTCATATATCTTTATTATCATATAAGTAATACTTTCTGTACACAGGGTTGTATGATGATGACATCAGGGTTTTTCCGATTTATTCCTGATCTTCCTAGGATATTTTGGCGTTATCCTGTTTCATATATCAACTATGGCGCATGGGCATTAGAGGTATCATTTATTGGAGATTCATGTTTTGCATTTCTTAACAGAAGATGAAATAAAGATTCTTAACAGAAGATGAAATTAACTTTAGTGAGCATGGATCACTAAATTATAACTGCCAGGTTCCCATAAGGCAGTTATTTATAACAATAACACGATTAAAGCATGTGTTGAGCACGATAAAAGACTAACTAGTAGATGAAATTTCATTTCCACAATATCTAGGGCATTAAATGTTTGTGGACTAAAAGGTAACCAGCTGATACGATGTCTAGGGCATTAAACTAGCAGACTTAACATTTGGTTTAATTTGAATAGTTGATATAGCATCTTGTTGGCCTTATGCATCCACTTATAGCCCTAATGCATGAAAATCCCAATCAAACAATTTGAATTCACACTCTTATAATGAAAATGCAGGGAGCATACAAGAATGATATGGTAGGGCTTGAGTTTGATGGCCCCATACCTGGTGGTCCAAAACTGAAAGGTGATGTTCTCCTCACAACCAAGCTTGGCATTCGGCTGGATCATTCAAAGTGGTGGGATTTAGCAGCTGTTGTAATGATTTTGACAACATACAGATTTCTTTTCTTTGTCATTCTCAAGTTCAAGGAGAGAGCCTCACCTTTTTTCCGAACTCTTTATGCCAAACGAACTTTACAGCATCTCAAAAAGAGACCTTCATTCCGGAAAACATTGGCCTTCCCCTCCAAGAGGCACCAAGTTCTCCACTCACTGTCTTCTCAAGAGGGTCTCAACTCTCCGATTCATTAGAAGAATCCACACATAATGAGCACTCTAGTAATGCTCTTACTCTGGTTTGATCAAAGAAAAAAAGATGGTAAAATTACTAAAGAAATTAGCTATATCAGCTCTGTCTTTTAAGTACTCCTAGCAGCATTTCTTTCACTTCTCATCTCTGCAATTATCTAGCATTATGAGCAGAGAGATGCACCATCACCCAACAATGAAATGTTTGTTGGAACTCTCTAGTCTTTCACAATGGAGAACAGAAACTTCATTTATGTTGCCCCATCTCTGCAATTGTCTAGCATTATGGGCAGAGAGATGCCCCATCACCCAAGAATGAAATGTTTGTTGGAACTCTCTGGTCTTCACAATGGAGAGCAGAAACTTCATTTCTGTTGGGGCAAGCGCTTAATGCAACAACCATTAATGATACATAGATATAGAAAACGATCCCATTGTTTTTATGAGAAAATTAGAATTTGTCGCAGACACCGCCATCAAACAGGTGTAACATCTAATGATACTGTGATATTTTACATTCTGTTCTGATCATTCCTCTGCTAAAGCATGGATTAAGACTTATACCGATGAGCATGTGGGTTTGAAGTTCCTAAGATGGATAAACTCGATTTCTTTTTTCCATTTTTATTGGTCTGGTTTTTATCACCTTCTATTAGACTATATTCTATCATTTGCTCTTTGCTGATTGCACTCTACTGAATTTGCAGGACTTCAACATTTGAGACACTGTTCATCCAGATACTCATTGACATCAATGACTGCACTACCTTAGGAATTTAGAAAAACATTTTACAGATTAGGTCCCTATTTTCTGTGCAGTTACATTTGATCAATTTGACCCACCATAATATTTCATCAAGTAATGCAAAGAGAACAAGAGCACCTCAAAAGTATGAATGGCCTGCTTGATCAAAGATAAGCAATTGGTTAAAGGACAAGATTGTACCTGAGTTTGTTATGTGAACCCTAATCCTAACTTGTAGTCTATGGAAGAACTTCAAGCCTCTTTTGGGTGCAGCTTTTGTGCTAGAACAAAAGTTTCACTTTGAGCCTAAAATTCCAGATATAAAGCTTCATCAATCTGTTAGATAAACCTATTTCTTGACTTCATGACAGGCTAAGAACGACAAGTAGAAATAAATCAAGGACTGATATAGTTATCCAATAAATCATTCTACACTCTACCATAATGTTTCTACATTTATAGACTCTACTATATAATGTTGAACAAAATGCAACTAGATTCTTTCTTAAAACTGCTTGAAAACAATAATAAAAAGCTAACATTAGTAAGGAATCCCTTAATGATTAAGCAAACAGTATTTGACACTTACAGATTTAATATACAATTTAACCATCATATAAATTATTATCAACTCCACATTAAAAATCTACGATAGAGTTGGAATGAAAGGGATGAGAACAAGTAGCTCAATAAACAATTACTCCTAAAAGGAAAGAAGGACCTAAGCATTTTCTTTGATTTATTCCATATCACAACAACTGTGTCTATAACAACAAATAAGCACCTATTCAATTGGAAAGCAGAACTTACAGGTTAAATGACAGTTCCAATAGTTGCAATGACCAGGAATTCCTTCCATCCACCAAGAACTGCAAACATTATTCAAAGGGAAAAGCAACATATCAGAGCTCAATGTTTTAGGAGGAAGAGAGTCCACTATACAAACCAAAGAATTGCTACCAACTTAATTAGCCAAGATTCATCCTGCTGCAAGCAATCTGGCTTACCCAATTTAAAGAAGCAGAACATAGAACTTCCATCCTACTATTAGAAAAAGGAGCAAATATTACAGTCAAGAAAGATTGAGAGACTATAATTACCATATCGCAAGACTAAGGAATATTTTCAGTGGCAGAAGCCATAATTTCTGAAAATTTTTGCCGGAATCCTGTATGATTAAAGTGGAAAGTACAAAACTAAGAATTCCACAAAGATATCCATGCCATTAGTGCAAAGGAACTGAATCACATTAAAAGCTCTCAATATAACAAAAAGCAGTTCATAAGCAAAGAAGTAAAAACTTTATCGCATCTATTAAAGACTATATATCAAGATATTAGACATACAACCCAGACAAAGAAATAAAAAAAAAGATATCATCATATGGATCAGCTCATGCAGCATATTTATGTGTTGCAAGCAGGAACCAATCTTCCTTTTCTCTCCTTCGTTAAAAAAATAGTCAAAGTTTACAGCACTAATCAATCAACTTATCAGTCCTAATATCAAGAATAATTAACTCAAATTACAATGTAATGACATTGTCTCTCAAATTAGTAGGTACTTCATAACAATGTTAATCAATGGTCCAAACTGGCTATGGTTTCTTCTCAATGGATTCACCATTTTCCACTCGGTTGTCAAACCCATGATAGGGAACTTCAATCATAGGCCTGGGAAGTGGGCGTCCACCAAAGTCTTCTGGAAAGCATTCGAAGTCTGGGCCAAAGTTGAACTTCACCACACAGTTTGGTTGGTTGGGTAGTGTATACATTGAAGCAGCAGGATAGTAACGACCACCATACAAATCCTTGAAAGCAACTCCTTGGCATACCCCATTTTTGAAAAAAGAAATTTCACTATCTGCATAAAAGATCAACATTTGGTTCACAGTAAATATTCACATTTCAAGCATGCACATGAAAAGCAGCATTCCTGCTAATGGTAAACTATAGTCTCAACAAGTCATCATGGAACGCAAAACGTAGTCATTTCAGCGAAAATTTTAGTAGATAAAGATGCATCTATTTCATTCAAAGAACAAATGTAGAATTCACATCAAGTCTAAAGAGCCTTTCAAAGGGCATGTCTACACAGGTTATGGAAGTTAATGACTACAAGGTATAGTCATAGCATATCAGACTTCACTTAAAATGCCAGGTTCAAACAAACAATCAAAGAAATTGCTCCATAAACAGTTCACTTAGAAAGAATACAGTCACCAGGTTGAACAGGTAAAGATAACACAGCCAGTTAGATAGGTTCAGATATCTTCAAGTTAAGACATTATACTAATTGTTCTAAGTTTACCGATTATATAGCATGCCTTACGGTAGAAAAATGTGCAAAAGAAGAGACCCAAGCACGCTAAGCAATCTGACCAGACAGAAGCCAGAATGCAAATCCTTTGCCAAAATCACATGACAAATTTCCATTGTGTTCTGATCAGACTTCTTATTCCCAATCTTTCACGTGATTTAAGTTAGAGCAGGATACGGCAAAGTCCAACAGAAAGATATGGACATAAGATATAATCCTCCATTGCACAAATCCCCTATAAGGAAACTATAATATAGGTTGTTTCTACCATGCTACCATAAGCCAATCCATTAGTGATAAATGGCGAATCAAAAGAGAAAAGGAAAAGCTAGGGTTTTAGAAACGAGAATAATCGATTCAAATAATCTGGAAGGAAACCATTGTTCTGACATTGAACTTCTCATCTACAATCTCATTTTGTACTATAATAAATGGAGAGAAATCATAGACATATGAGATTCATTTAATCATATTCGAAAATTAGAATTATGGGATTCAGTAAAAGGGCTCTTCCAGTACATGACATCCAATTTCTACTCTGAAAACTATATTCAAGAGTTAGGTGTTTCTAGTAAGCTATGCACTAAAAATTCTACATGCCTGAAAGCAACTTCAGGTGTAATGTGTAAACCTGCACGAGAGCCATTTTAAAAGCCTAGCCAAATTTATAGCCATGTAAGAATTCAATTATCACCAGAAAAGACAGTTGTTCAATGCTCCCTCATTTAATTCAAAACAACAAAGAGGAAAGAACTGCCATCTAGGATAATAGAAAATCTGCACAGTAAACATTTCCTACTTTTTATCCATCAATTAAATTACTAATAAAGCCTCAAAAAGCACTTTTGCAGCAGTCCTATGTGACAAACATGCAATAATATTTGAAAGTGTTTACACAGATTTCTAAAATTGGGTGAGAAAAGACTCGTATTGACATTAATCAGATTCTCATTCCGGGAATTAATCCAATTCTAAGGCAACCATAATTTGTCATCTTGAAAGAAAATTGAGATGTCAAGATCATGAAGACAATGTCAGTCATAAAAACAAGCAACAGATGCAGAAAGAAACAATGTGATCAAAATTCCAAAGTAGCATATTGAATTTGCAGGTGTTCTTGATTAATTTCCTTTTTTTATTTTATATCACCTACTATATTTTAGTAACACACAAGTCAATCACCACTTTCTGTCTCCAAGAACAATTCTGCTTACCGTATGGAGGCATTATCAAAGTATAGAACACAAAAATAAACAGTACAAAGAAATGATAAAACGCAAATGAGCAATAGAAATAAAAGCAGCAAACTTATCCAATCCATTAAAATACCATGCTCATGGAACAAGGTTTAATCAGAGTACTATCAGAAACATACCAGGCACCACTTTAGGCGGCTCCTCCTTCGCATCAGCGCCACGGGCATACCTCTGTCCTTTATAGCAGACCAAATGGGGCGCCTTGGGAGCAAAGGACCCACCTTCAGGTAAATTTATATAAAATCCGATAACATCCCCTTCCTTATATCCTTCTTCCCCATACTTCTCTCTTAAAGCCTTATGCACCTTACTCCCATCAATGTCTCTATACCCAAAGCTATTGCCATCGTAACCAACAGGTGCCTGCAAGTCTCCTTTCTCTGTAGACCATCCAAGTCGTGTATGCCCTGTCTCCCCCAACTTTACCACCTTAATTTCAAAGTACCAAGCTCCTTCCACTACCCCTCTTGTGGCTCTAACCATTCTATATCCCTTTGTGCTCCCTGCACTCAATCTATCCTCACTTACCTCCACTTTTTCAGCTTTATAAACCTTTGAAAGACAAATCTTCATATCTGGGTTATCGTCCCCTTTGTCCGGGAATCTGGGAACAGGTGTAATCATAACTGTGTCTTCAGCATTCCCGGGATTCTGGTTATTTACTTTGTTCTTCTTTTTTCCTTTCCGGGACGTTTTGGTCACCCAAACATTATTGTTTTTCTTCTTAGACTTCTTTGTTGTTGTCGTTTTGGTTGCTGAAGAAGGATTTGATGGGGCATTGCCGTTATTGTCGTTATTTTCGCCTGCTTCTGCAATTGGGTTATCTCCGGTGGCTGTGGGAACTGAATTAGGGCCTTGTGAAGAAGTTGTTAAGGAGGAAAGCTGCTTTTGCTTCTTGGGTGGAGGTTCTTCTTCTTCATCGTCGAATTCGTCGTCGTTTAGTGGAACTTTAGATGGGTTTTGGGTGTCGTCGGAAGCGGTGGTGGTTGTGGTGGTACGATCTTCTTCAGATGGAGAATCGGGGGAAGCTGCGGCGAGTTGGGTGGTTTCCAGTTCGCCGGTGCTGATGTCGTTTAGAGGGTCGCTTTCCTTTCTGGGTTCGACGTCATTGGAGGCTAGTGCTTCATTCTGATGTTCACTGGGGCTTGATGGTTGTGGTGGTGATGCAGCGGCGGAATCAGAGCCGATGGTGGTGGAAGGTGGTGGTTGGGGGGTGGATTCCTCGTCCTCCTCGTCGTTATAATTAGCTTGGAGAGTATCCATTGACGAGAAAAGGCAAAGGTTTTTGCTTGGGGTTTTTGAATTAGGGGGGATTTGCTTCTTTTGTTGGGGAAAAGGGAAATTTAAACAGAATCAATGGAGTGGATAAATTTTTCTTAAAAAAGTGAATGTGAAACAGAGAAGAGTGTCACAAAGAAGAAGACAGAAACTTGGGGTTTCTTCAATGACTGTCTGAAAGTGGGCTTTAAGGAAATTGAATTTTTGTTTAGGAATTGGGCCTTTGGGAGTGAAGATAGGCATTGGGGTTTTCTTTTGGGTTTAGAAAAGCTTCTTAATTTTGGTTATTTTCTATATGGGCTTAGGGTCTTAGGTGTGGGCTAATGTTCAAGTAATAAAATGTGAAATGCAATTTACATTCTTTTTTTTTCTCTTTTTTTGGTTCAAAACTGCAATTTACGTTTAGATTTGTTCAACAATCATCATGACAATTGACATGACAACATGGTTTAAACCTTGATGATCTCAATAATTATCTTTTTAAAGAAAGAAAAGATTTCAATATTCATAATATAAGAAGGAAAGTAAGTATTAAAGGAAAAAAAAAAGGAGGAAATGAAGATATTAAGGGCAACAAAACCTTAGTCCATTTATAAAAGTAAAGAAAGATCCTAACATCATGTACTTTCTAGATTTATTCTTATTGCTTTTTATAGTTTAATCAAAATCCCTACCAACCAATGATAGGAAAAGAAATCAGAGTGATGGTCATATAGACTTGAGTCCGTGGGAGTTACCACGCAATCGAGACTAAATATTATCATGTGAATTTTAAGTTTACTCATATAGTATTTTAAATGAATTTTAGTTTGGAATGTGAAATTTTTAAAAATTTTATATTTATTGAGGTAAAAGTTCAACATAAAGTTTCGTACCAAATAAATTTTTCTTTTGTTCAATTAAGGACATTAATAATTAAGATACTATTTGAACATGAAGTTTAACTCCAAATAAATTTTTTATTTATTTTATGGGTAGATATGGACTTCTAAACATTGGGTAAACTTAAAATTCATATGAATATATGATCATACGTGTGATTTAGCCTCGATTCCGTGGTAACTCCCACGGACTCGAGTCCATAGGACTATCACTCAAGAAATCAAATCTACCCGTACGAGAAATTATTAGGTGGGACAGACTCACCACGTCATCTATGGGACCAACCAATAATATAAAGGTAACTCATCAATTTTCTAAAACCCTATCCCAATAATATTTCAAATTTGGGGACTTCCCCTTTGTACAAGATTTATGTATAATATGTGGCCAAAAAGAAGAGAGTAGTATAAAAGAGTGAGAATCCAACTCACCCAACCCAACAATCACTTGATGCAAAGCCCAAATGCTCCAATCTCTTACTAATAATATAAACCTTCTGGGCTTCTCCGGAATCCCTATAACTCTGCCATTACGCTGTCAGTAAAGCCAATATTAAGCACAAAGCCATGGATCAATTGCCCCATATCATCTCTAATCAACCCACCAGCTTAGGCCCTCCCCAATCCCCATGCCACTCTTGAAAGCCCCGTTTTTCAGTATTACCCAAAGAGATCAATGACTACTTGTTAATTTCTAACTACCCCTAACTTTGTACTTAGGAAAAAAAACTTTTAAGTGATTATTATTTATACTATATTAAAAAGTACATACTCTTATAAAACTTTTGAATCGCCTATTATACCCTTATTTTTCGAATATATTTCTTAAATGCCATTGTTTAGACTTTTATAGTTTTACTCAACTAAAAACTCTATTTTTATTTAATTAAATATAATATCCTTATAACTATTTATTTTTACCATTTTACTATTTTAATTAAAAAAATTATATATATTAGAATTTTTTAAATATATTTTTATAGTTTTACTCAACTAAAAACTCTATTTTTTGACCAACAAAAACTAAAAACACTATTTTTATTTAATTAAATCTAATATCCTTATACCTATTTTATTTTTATCAATTTACTAATTTAATTAAAAAAACTTAGATATATTAGAATTTTAAAAATATATTTCTTAAATGACATTATTTAAATTTTACATCTTTTTTAAGAAATAGACTTTTACAATTATTCTACTAAAAACTCTATTTTTAATTAATTAAATTCAATATTTTTATAAATATTTTAATTTACCATTTTAATATTTTTCAATTATAATATAAACTAATTTGAACAAAAAAATTATAATATAAACTAACAAAAATCTTATTATCAAGTTTAAAAGTTAAAATAATTTACCTAATCATTAATGATTCATCATTTTTTAAACTAATTAAGTTAAAAATTTATTTAAAATTTAATTATTGTGATTAACTTTTTCAATTTTTGGAGTGTGTATTGATAGTTTAATATATTGGAGTGTATAACAAGAATTTAAAGTTTTTAAAAATAAAAAGAAGAGTAACATGCAATTATTTCCTTTGACTTATAAAGTTAGAGTAGTTAAATGGGCGGGTTGGACGGGTTTCGGGTCATACTAATCTGGGTCCATGTCATATGAGTGAGATAATTTTCTCGGATCATCCAGGTTTCGGCTCATCTGGATTCAGGTCATTCGGGTCTCGGGTCTGCTAGATTTAGGGTCATGCAGGTTCAGGTTTTGGCCTCAGGTTACTCGGGTTCTGGGTCATTCGGGTTTTGGATTTTTCAGGTTTAGAACTCGGATCAATTGGGTCAGCCTTGAATTTTTAAATGCTTAATTCTTAAATTTATTTAAAATGATTAAAATTATAACAATGTGTATTTGATAGAATAAAACATAATTTTAGTGTATAATATTCTTGGATCATCGGGTTATCTTCTCGGGTTATTCGGGTTACAAGTTTGTCGAGTCTGGATAGGACAGGTTCGAGTTGTTTAATTTCTCTGGTCAAATCGGGTTCGATCGGGTTGGAACGGGTTATCAAGGTTGGATCAGATTTTACAGTTTTACTTATAATTAATTTCAATTATTATTTTAATTTTCTTTTAATTTAAACACAATTTGTCACGTGCACCGCACGTGGAAGTGAAAACTAGTAATATAAATGGTGTTTTGGTGTGAAACACATTGGAGTGAAAAAATATTTGGTGTAAGCATATTCCAAAAAGATTCCATTTTAACACCAAAATAATGCAAAAAATGGTGTTATACATTGTACATGCTCTAACAATGTATGGACTAATTAGTTTGGAACCAAGGCGGCTTAGCTCCAGATTAGTATGGTACGAAAGGGTTCGTAAAAAAAAATCATACATATGAAAATGTAATTCATGATATACATTTTTGGCAGTCTAATTGATTATTATTATTGAAGTTCACGCTCTATCAATATTTGAACATGCATGTAGCAACAAAAGAAAAGCAAAAAGTTCGGAATTAATAAAACGGAACCTGGCAAACCGAAAGAATAGTAATTCCAAGAAAAAAAACAAGGCTACCTGAATATTTGAACAGTATTACCACAAGACAGGCAGAGCCAGGCGAATTTGTCTAATGAGCTTATGGGATTTATGAGAACATGAAATATTTGTGCAGAAGCTGGAAACTATTGACAAAAATAATTTTACTAATATTTATACAGCATACTTATATGAAGTAAGCATGATTAAGGTTCAGTCACCAAAATTACCCGAATGCTCCATAATCCATCAAGCAGTGTGGAACACTTCAATTCTGCTTGCTTATAATACCGATGGAAATAGAAAAAGCCTAGCAACAGGGCGACAGACCAAGGGATGAGCTCTAAGAAGAGCAATTCCAGGTTTTTCTTTCATATTCACTCTTCCATTTTGAGTCCATGTATTGAGGGAAAAGGCAAAGTTCAGTCAATGAAGCACGATTTCCTATAATTTCCTTTTTGTATCTCTCTCCTTGGTTTCCCTAATTTGGAATATTTGATGTTTCAATTGCAGGAAGTTGCTCTTGCAAAAACCAGGGAGCTGAAGAAGTTATGTGAAAGTACACTTTCGTCCATATTTGATGGAAGACCAGTTAATATAATGCCTTGTTGAATTGTGGTGTGAGTGCTTAATAGGTACCCTAAACGCCGCAGATGTTAGCTTAAGTAGGGATGAAATTAGCAAATGAAAAAGCTATAATTCTCTGATTCTGTTCATGTTTTCCTTGTAAACTCATTTGTGATATGTAGCTCAGTGAATCTCAGGAGGATAACATAGGATCATCTTTATCTCTTTATTGATAAAATAATGTCATTCTGAATCTGGTTTAATGTATGGTTCAGACTCTTTGAACATAATACTTCACACTAATTTATGGTCAAAGAAAGAAGTTTTTTTTTTTAAGAGTTTCGACATCTTTGATATCTCTAATGCTAGGAAAATTTTCCTGCTAGCTTCCCAACGTGGCAAATCAATGTGGGTTGAAGTTGATAGCAAGAAATAGCTGCTTTTGAAGTATTTTCTTATTAGCAACCAACCGGGTATATCCTCAAATTTGACAAAACCCAAAATAACTAATAGTGCTATTGGTCCTGAAATTTGACAAAACCCAAAATAACTAATAGTGCTATTGGTATCCTGAAATTTGACAAAACCCAAAATAACTAATAGTGAAGACAACCCTGTTCCTGAAGTTTCATTGCTCATAATTTGGAACTCAAAGAGTTGCAGAATTTGTATCGAAATCATAAAATATAGCATATGCTTAAAAAGTAATATCAATGGAACTTTTATATTAAACTGAACAACTTAAATATGTGCCCTTACAAAGTAAAATCATCCGACAAAACAAATTCCTATTAAAGATTACAAAAGAAGAAGAATCATCTAACTAAGACAGGCGTGGAGTCTGGTCGAAGTCTACATATCAGAATCATTCTCAATTAAGTACATTCATTCAAGAGCTCCTCAAGATCAGAGAAATCTTCAAGTTCATAGAAGAAGTTGTTCCAATCACAAGCATCTGCGGAAGCCTCCAAGTTGATACCTTCATTATTGTCATTCACAGTAAAGGAAACAGAACCATTAGTAGTAAACTCAAGTTCACCAAACGCTTCTATTGTTGCATCTCCATCTCCTTGGGGGCAGCAACTTTTGATCAATGGATTGTTGTTTTCTTGATGACCAAATCCTCCAAAATTATGATCATTATTCTCTTCATTATAATAATTCATCTGATTTTCCTGACCACAATAAGGTTCCCCATTATATCCTCCAGAATTTACTGCATAAGTAGTTGTTGGAAAACTAGTGCTTCCAGTAGTACTAGTATTGCATTCATCACCAGTAGCACAGACCATATCTGTAGCCGGAACCGACAACAAATCTTCAAGTTCAGAGGAGAAGTCCTTCCAATCACAAGCATTTGCGGAAGCCTCCTTCAAGTTCATCGCTTCATTAATGTCATTCAAAGCAAGGCAAACTGAACCATTATTAAACGGTTGGTCAAACGCTTCGTGTCCATCTACTTGGGGGCTGAACAATATGGTTGCATCTGGATTTGCTTGGGGGCAGCAACTATTGATCCGACTCTGAGTAATATTCATCAATGGATTGTTGGTTCCTTGATGACCAAATCCTCCAAAATTACACTACACCAATTAAGGCCTTTAATAACACTTGCATTCAGCTATAAAATGTACAACAAGTGTTTTTAAAGAGCAAAGGCAGCACTTTTCCATGTGTTTTATCTGCCCCCGTCGCCTTTTCTTTATAAAAACACTTATATATGCACGTAACATTACTTTGAAAAATGTTGTTAATTATGATGCATCTCCATATTCTTTTTAACAATATTAAAATCCTCACCACTCCAAATTAACATCCTTATCAGCAATACAACCTTTGAGCACATGGATCAACACATTAACCTCTTTATTTGAGGGGAAAAAAACATAATAAAAGTATACATAGCAGGAAATGAGCTAGCAGACCTTTTCCGATTGCCTTTTTAACAGGACCTGAAGAACTATGTTTTTGAAACATTCAAGACCTACAATAGCCTACAAATCACATCCAATTAATTTCTTCCACCTATCGGTATCTTTTACAATATAAATTTGAATTTTAGGAGTTACCTAAGATTGAGAATCGCTGATTTCATGTTTGGAGATCTCCATTGGCAACTCTGCATCAAAGTGAACTTAGATGGCGATGAAATTAATTGAATAGTAGAAAAAGCACCGGTAAGGTTCGTGTCCATCTACTTGGGGGCTGAACAATATGGTTGCATCTGGATTTGCTTGGGGGCAGCAACTATTGATCCGATTCTGAGTAATATTCATCAATGAATTGTTGGTTCCTTGATGACCAAATCCTCCAAAATTATGATTATTCTCTTCATTATGATTCATCTGATTTTCCTGACCATAATAAGGTTCCCCATATCCTCCAGAATTCACTGCATAACTAGTTGTTGGAAAACTACTGCTTCCAGTAGTACTATTATTGCATTCTTCAGCAGCACATACCATATATGTATCCGGAACCGACGACAAATCTTCAAGTTCAGATGAGAACTCCTTCCAATCACAAGCATTTGCGGAATTCATCGCTTCATTAATGTCATTCAAAGTATTAAACTCCGGTTGAACCATTAGTCCATCTCCTTGTTGGGGCTGCAACCATTAATCACCATGGTCTGACTCTGAGTCCTATCCATGAATATTGGATTGTTGTTTTCTTGATGACCAAATTCTCCAAAATTATGATTATTCTGTAAATAATAATTCATCGGATATGTGCTACTTGCATCCAATACATGATCAATACAAACTTTCTTCGTAATCGGCATCCCTCCATCATCATCATCATCAATATCTGCATGGCCGCCTTTCCGCTTCTTGTCCACAGCATCCTTATTCTTAATCTCACAGATTACATATTCACTCAAACCCTTATCTGCCAATGAATACTCATGCATAATTCAATTCCCATTTCCCATTAATATTGGCTCGCCCACAACATTTATTCTTACAAGTGAACGTAAAGGACTTATCAAAACCTAGCAGCTTACCACCAGAATTCTTGATCTTTTTGAAGCTTTGATTAAGCCAACATCCGCAACCGGCAACGCGATCAATCCTTGATCCACTCTTCTTCAGCATAGTGAAAATCTAATACGTATCGGATGAGTCCTTGTCGAAGAGATTCCAAGGCTATTTTTTGTCGCCATAAATGTCAATCTCCATCAAAACATCAGCAGGCAAAGGCTCTCTTTTAATGGCTGGTCGAAGGTAGGAGATAAGAATTTCTTCTTTAGTGGGATGGAAACGAAACCCTATGGGTATTGAAAGGTTGGAATCAGAAACGACTACCATTGTTGTTGCTTTGAAGACTGGAACTTTGGAGTATTTTTTTTTTTTTTTCCTTCGGTAACAATTGTGAAGACTCGGCTTTCTTATTATAAATCCTTTAATTACCCTAATGGGCTCACTACTTATATATAGTGGTAGCTAGGGTTTTCTAGATTACTTTCCTTGTAGGTTCCCTTTTTACTTCCAAGTAGGTTGCTTAATTATTAAGCATGATTATTAAGCCAAAGCCGTTATTAAAAATCCTAATCATAGTTAAACTATATAGCAGTAGTATTTTAGTCACTGTACAGATATACAAACACATCTCCTGATTAGTACTTTTATCAACAACATAGGATAAACAACATTTTAAGCATGAATTGGATATTTCAAAAAAAAAAAAACCTAAATTCATGGAAAGAACCTAAATTCAACCTTTTTGAAGCTTAAAGCTCCTACTATTTGTGCTAATTGCAATAGTTCCTTAAGAAAGTTTTTGTTTCCAAGAAAACAAACAAGGGTACCTGAATATTTGAACAGCATAGAATACCACAAGACAGGCAGAGCCCGGCCAATTTGTCTAATTAGATCGCTTATAGGATTCATAAACTATATGTGCAAAAGCCGGGAACTATTGACAACCATAATTATACTAATATTGCAATTTATACAGCATACTTAATGAAGTAAGCATGATTAAGGCTCAGTCACCAAAATTACCCGAATGCTCCGTAATCCATGGAGCAGTGCAAAACTTCAATTCCACTTGCTTATAATACCGATGGAAATGGAGAAAGCCTAGCAACAGGTTGACAAACCAAGGGATGAGCTCTAAGAAAGCAATTCCAGGTTTTTCTTCCATATTCACTCTTCCATTTTCTCCATCAACTTTTCAATCAAAGCATTGTATTACTATCCCAAGCACTGCTGGGACAACTGCAAGTGCCAATGAAGCTCCAGGGCAGCTTCTTCTTCCACTCCCAAATGGCAGCATAGACTGAAATTGTGTCCTCTCAGATCCAAAAACTGCTGCTTCCCCTGCCTCCATTCCTTACTAAGAAATCTCTCTGGTTTGGATTCCAATGGGTTTTCCCATTGCTTTGGATCCTTGCCAAGTGCCCCACACATTGACAAACAGAGTGGTACAATCTTCTGTTGATTCCCTCACAACTAATGGACCACCTGGATAAAGCCTTCGAGTTTCTTTTACTATAGCTTTCAGATTTGGGAGGTTTTCTATGTCTGATTCTTCCAGAATTGTATTCCTTCCGACCACGGAATCGATTTCCTTTTGTGCTTTCTTCATCACTTCTGGGTGATTAATTAGCTCTGCCAGGCCCCATCCTATCATTAATGGAAATGAATCTATCCCACCAATCAAAATGTTCTGTAAAATCACATCTTATGTGTCAGGCAATTCTCTATATTGAAAAACTGAAACTGTTTCATAATTTAACTAAGTTATGCATATATGTAGAAAGTTTTGCACTTTGTTTCAAATTAAGACTGAACATTACCGAGACAAGGGCTTTGATGTTGTCGATGGTAAATTTCATCTCAGCATTTTTCATCTTCTGATATGTCGATCAAAATATCAAGTAAATCTTTGATTCTGCCATTTCGTGCTGCATTCTTGTTTCTTGCCTCTTTGTGCTCCAATATGAATTTATCCATCAGAATGTCAAATCTGTCCCGAGCATCCTTAAGCCTTTTCCTAAACCCCAGGAGGCCTAAACTCTTACAAATCCAAAAATAATCTGACAAATTAACCTTGGTGATGATACCAGTCATCTATGCCACTATCTTCAGCAGTTCATTGGCTTCTTCTTCTTTATATCTGCTGAGCAACATTCTTAATGTTATGTTATTTGTGAGCCTCACTAGTTCTACTCCAATGTCAACTGCCTCCCCTACCTCAGATTTCTCTTGTAATATTTTCACCAATCGCTTCATTTCCTCACGTCTAAGTGGGTGGAGCCGGTCCAATGCTCGATTCCCCAGAAGTTGAGACATGCAAAGTATCCTCATGAACTTCCAAAGGGGTCCATATGGTGCCATGGCCATATCAGCAGTTCCATATGTGATGAAATCAAGATTGGCCAATTTTGGCCTGTCCATGAAACAAGATTCATTATCAATTAGTGCTTCTTTTGCTAGTTCATGGGAAGAAACAAGCAATCAAGGTTTGGATCCGATGTAGAAGTAAAACAAAGGTCCATAGCGGTTTGAGAGCTTGGCAAGAGATTGGTGAAGTATAGGGGGAAGGAGGCGCATGTGTCCTACAATTGGTAGGGCAGGTGGGTGTGGCGGAAGATGAGGTTTGCCTCGCCTTGTACGAAGGATGGCTCGGAGAAAGATGATGGTTATTAGCCAGATAAGGAACACAATGATATAGTCTTTCAAATCAAACATTATGGTTAAAGATTGCAGGGGAAATAATATATATGTGACTTGCAAGAGTAGACAGCTAAAGGCTAAAGCACAGGAATGGGAGGGGATATCAATGCTATATATACACAATATTTGCATATCAATGCTTATTATATTATGTAATGTTGGGGTTACTATTATAATAATTTGCATGTTTCAAAGTCAATTCAAGCATGCTTTATCTTATATATATATGGCTACATATCCATGTTTATTATAAGCTGAAATAAAAAGAAATGCATGGTATTTATTATACAATGTTCATTGTTGGGTTACTGATATGATTTTGAGGCTCCAAAGTCGATGCAAGCATATGTTTTATGCAGCTTCCTTGGCAATTGCTTACAACTTGCAAGAAGGAGATTTGGCACGTTTAAATTCTTGGACAAAATCCTTATGGAGTTGACAATTACTGAATTCCCTTTTTTTCTTGGAAGACTTGTGCTCTGCTATGGTCGATTATGCCTGCAGATTGAGGATTGATGCTAGCAGTAACAAATAAACAAAAAAGGCGGCTGCTAATCCCACCCAATTATTCGTATATAACCGATTTTCTAGACGAACTGCCTAGAATTGTTGAACCACTTAAACCAGGTAGAAATGAGTTACGGAACCCTTTCAGCCCAAGCCCAATGTCATTAAACCCAATTTTTGTGTTTTTCAACCTTTGGGCTCTTCTAACGTACATTTTTTTTCTTAGCGCTAAATAATTAATTCAGGATACAACATTTGGGTGCCTATCCAATTAAGGATATAACGTTATAAAACAATCAATTTATGATATAATATTTTCGGTTTGGTTCATTTTAGGATACTTTTTGACGGATGTTGGTGTTTGTACATAATCGTACGGTTAAATCATGTGACAAAGGAAATTTTGAGTAGTTAACATGATTAAAGCTAATTAAAAGTAATTATTCTTTTTAATTTAGGTTTACCTGAACTTTATGGTTTGAAGCAGGCTCCAAGGGCCTGGCTACACCAACACTTTGAAGCTTGTGGTCTGCAAAGAAGTTTAAGTGAGCCTACCTTATGTGTTAAGTTGGAACACGGTGTTGTTTCAATTGTTTCAATATATGTGGATGACATTTTGGTGATCGGAGATAGTGAAGAAATGGTTAAAGGCTTTAAGGCAAATATGTTTAAAGTCTTTGAGATGACAGATTTGGGTGAGATGCGATTTTTTCTTGGCATGGAGATACTTTAGTCTTCACATGGAATCTTCATTCACCAAAGAAAGTATTGTCAAGAAATTTTAAAGAAATTCAGAATGGAATACAGCAAACTAGCAGCAACACCAATGGCTTTGGGATTAAAACTCAGCAAGGAAGATGTTACAAAAGAAGGTGGATGGGAAAATTTTCAGAAAATTGGTTGGAAGCTTGCTTGACTTGGCTGCAGCTCGTCCTGACATCATGTCTCCAGTAAGTACGTTATCAAGGTTATGCATTGTTCTTCAGAATTGCATTGTGTTGCTGTTAAAAGAATTTTGAGGTATCTTAAAGGTACATTTGATTATGGTGTGTTGTTTCAGAGTGTTGAAAATGCGGAATTGCATTGTTTTGTTGATAGTGACTGGGGTGGTTCTGTTGATGATGCCAATATCACCTCAAGCTATGTTTTTCACTTGGTAGTGGTGTGTTTAGTTGGTTATCAAAGAAACAACATGTGGTAGCTCATGCAATAGCTGAGGCAGAGTATGTTGTTGCATCTTGTGCTGTTAATCAAGCAATTTGGATCATGAAGATTTTAACTGATTTGCATCAAGCTTCAAGCAAACCAGTGAAGATTTTCTGTGATAATCAGTCAGCCATAGCAATTGCAAGGAATCCAGTCCAGCATGGCAGAGCAAAGCATTTTAAGATTGAATTTCAATTTATTAGGGAAGCACAAGAAATGGAGAGGTTGAGCTCATTCATTCATTGCACAACTGAAGAACAGGTTGTTGGTATTTTGACAAAGCCACTAGCCAACAATACATTCTAAGATCTTAGAGAAAAATTGTGAGTATGCAGTTTTCCAACCAAGGATAAGCTGGCTGTGTTAAAGTGGTCAAATGCTCAGTTCATGAAAAATTAGATTAGATAAGTTTTATGTATTGTTCCAATGAGAAAGTAGCACATTTTGATGTTATGATTAGGAACAATAAATGAGGAAAAAGTCACTTTAGATTAAGGTTTTTTGTTGTCTAGTTTATGTGGTTGTTATTAATTTAGCAATTTTTGTGTTGCAAGATTAAGGTTAGTTCCTTAATTGATTTTAGTATGAAGTTTAAGATAGTTTATATATTAATATTTAGCTTATGCTTAATGAAGAGTTAGAGTGCTTTGCCTCATTATTGAGATTTCTCTTGTTTTGTTACATTCAGTTTAGTTAAAAATTTCTTGACCTTGATGTTAAGGATGAGGCTTCTAATCTACATTTGACTTACTTAAAAAATCAGTTTGAGTTTAAATTTTGAATGTTGTATAAATCATGTAGATTTGATATTGTATCCTAGTTGTTAGCTACTTTATAGTATACCAAGTTGTATAAATATTCTCGATGTACGTACAACAAGTTAGCAACACAAGTCAAGTTAGGGGTGAACATTTGGCGGTTTGAATCGCGAAAATCGACCGGAACCGGCAGTTGGCGGTTTAAGCGAGCCAGCCAGTCGGTTCCGACGGTTTTGGCGGTTCAAACCGCCAGACTGAAGCATGTGGCGGTCGACTTTCGGTATTGGTTTTGTATTTTCAAAACCGAACGCCTAAAATATATATATATAATATTTTTAATATATATTTATATATTATAATATATAGTAAATTAATAATATATATGATATATATATATATTTATATAGATAATAATAATTTATAAATATAAAAAATTAGAAACTATATAAAGGCAGATCAGAAACCCTAAATCTAAAAAGTAAAAATCAAAACTCTCTTCTTTCGTTTCTCTCTCCCCGCCGCTCGACCCATCTCTCTATCATCTCTCACAGTCTCTTTCTCTTTCATTTTCTTGTGTTTTTCTTTGATTTCAATCTAATGTAGTTAGTTAATCTCATTCCACATCTTCTCTTTCACCGAATCCCTTTGTTTCTTAATCTTTTTTGAGTTTTAAACTCGGTTTTCCTAAAGCAAACCCTAAATCCCCATTTTATATTTTCACCTGATTTCAACCATCGAAATCTTTACTGTTGGAAGCTTCACCATATTAAGAAGTTGGAATCTCGAATCTGCTACCAACAAATTGTTACATCAAAGGTATGAACTTTAGTACTTTTGCTCACTTCCAAAAGCTCTCGCTTTTACTCTGCCCTCTGGTATCAATTTCTCATCTTTTATTATTTTATCTCTGCCCTCTGCATAATATGAAGTGAAATTCCATTGTTGATAGTGGCCAGTCATATATATTATGAATTTTCCATGACGATTACTGCTATCTTATAATATATGCTACAATCTCTTTCGCTGGATCTCTGGGTGTTGTTCTCCTAGCTATTAGCGGGCTTCCTCTAATTAAGAACAAGTTGTGTACCTGGATTTTGATATTAACTATGGTTGTCAGCATTATGTTCACAATAAGTACCTATGCTGTAGCAATAAGCATGGTGGTACCTGAGCATGTCATCGATGAAGCCATCCCTGCCTTGAGCCGCTTATTGATTTTCGGGACTGTTTAAATAGGACTTGTTCTTATTTTTGCCGCAATCTGTTTCCTCTTATGGCTATTCATTGGCTCGTTCAATTTCACCAGAAAAATACTATCATGGTTTAGAATTACCAACAACAGTCCAAGTCGTTCCATCGGTATTTGATTGATCCAGCCACTCAAAATTTCTTTGTTTGACATTTGTGTGTCTTTTCTTTTGCTTCTTTCTTCTTTCTATATAATGTAACCATTCTATTTCTAGTTATATACTTCTGGTAGGCTGTGTTGCTAGAATTTGACTATCTCTTCTACCCATCTTAACGAATAACAAATTAGTGATGTAATTTATATATATGTAAGTTGATTGCATTTGAACTTAGAGCGTTGTGTATGTTTAATCATGTATGTTAAAGTTCATTTTTAACATATGCTAGAGCGTTGTGTATGTTTAATCATGTAGTTGATTGCATTTGCACCTATGCTAGAAATCTTAAAGTTCTGTTCACTGGTTATATGTGTTTCAGTGTTTGATAAAATTTCATCCAAAATCTGATTCTGGCCTATCGTTTGAATGAACAAAATTTGCAGTGGGCCCAACCTAATGTAGCTATGCGGGGTTCCACACTGCTTATACATTCATCTGTTTATTTTCATTTTTATTGATGAATTTATTGTGATTTTTATTTATGTGGATTCATTCTCCTTGCTTTTTTGGCTCTAGTGGAGTTACTTATTCTTTTGTTTATTTTGCATATGCCAGACATTGAAATACCAGACATTGTAGACATACAAGTTGATGTTAGTGAAGAGACAGCTAGTGGTCAAGGCGAGACATCAACTCAACCTCAATCTCAAACACCTGCTGGAAACACCCAACTAGGTAACCCTAAACAGCCTACACTACCTAGGGAAAGAGCTCTCACATCTAATGTTTGGGATCATGTAACTAGGTATATGGATGAGAGTGGTTATCCTAGAGCTAGGTGTAATTACTGCAATGTTAGGACATTTAAAGCTCACACTAAAAAAATTGGAACATCTAGCATTAGAAGCCATGTAATGCGTTGTTTTAAAAACCCTCTAGTCATAGCTGCAAGAATAAAGGACCCTACACAAACTAAGATTGTTCTTCCTAAAGATGGAGGAGAGGGTTCATTAGGTACTTGGGTTTTTAGTCAAGCTGGTGTTAGGAAAGCTGTGGCTAAGATGATAATCCTAGATGAATTGCCCCTTCGGTTTGTTGAGGGAAAGGGTTTTAGGGAGCTAATGGCAGAGGCATGTCTTAGATTTGTGATCCCTTCTAGATGGACTGTAGCTAGGGACTATTTTAGGTTGTATGATGATCGAGCCAAAAACAACCCTATTTTTATGGCTACTTTATTATGTTTTTGGATCAATTTATGCTTAAATATATGCTATTTTGTTAATACTTGTGTTTTGAGTCTTTATAAGATGTGAAATTGATAATTTGATAATTTTCACTACTTTTGGAGCTATTTTGATGTCTTTTTACACAGATATGAGCAAAGTAATTTTAAGTATAGATTTGGAGATTCGAAGTTCGTGTTTGAAGACTTATTGAAGACAATTTGAAGATTTGAAGACCATTGAAGAATTATTTTCAAGAAGCAAGAATTGAAGAATGGAGCTTTAATTGCGAAGGATTGAAGACAAGCCATGAAGAAGCCTGGAAGCTAAGGAATTTTGGATATTTAATATGGGAAAATACTCAGCCCATATAATTATTAATTGGAATTAAAATCCCAATTAATGACTCCTAAATTCAAGGAAATATCCAAAATCCCGTAGATTCCCGATTCTAGTCCTAACAGGATTAGGATTCAGGCGCAGTTTTGGTAGAAAAATCATAACTTTCTGCTCAGACCTCCGTTTGAAGCCCATGAGTACTCGTTGAAAGCTAACTCCGAGATCTACAACTTTCCTTTGAAGTCCAAGACCCAGTTCTGCCGTTTTGCAAGTCCAAAAATGACGTCGAAGTCCCTGCACGAATTCAGCAAAATTTCAGGATCCTATTTTGACTTGGATTCTACTCTAGGAAGATTTTTAATCTAACTTAGACTCTAAGTTAGACTCAAAACCGACTTAGACCCCTTTCCAAGTTAGGATTAGATTTTCTAGGATTATTTCCACTATAAATAGCCACCTTAGGTCTAGGTTTTTGATGTATGTAGATCTAGAGATTTTATTTTGAAGAATTGTTGAAGATTTGGAGGAGTTTTGCTCTAGGAGCCGCCGGCCCCTCTACTTCCCATCCTTAGATAAGTTTTTCTTCTTTTCTTTGGATGCTCACTCAATTCATGAGTGAGTAATCCTTTTCTTTTCTCCAATGTAGAATTTAATTGATCTCTTGACTTATATCATGGTGAGATTTTGTGCTTTTATATGAAAATTAATTGGGTATTTCTTAATATCTCTGCATGAATTCTATGTTGCTTGTTTTGATAGATTGAAGCTAGCACTTTCTTGATAAATTAAGTAGCATTAGCTAAATTAAATCTTGAAGGATCTTCGGATTTAGTTGTTTGGTAGCAATTGGAAGCGAAGGATCTTCCTTCCAAGGGATTTAAGAATCTTTGACCAATTTTTAATTGCCCATTGTGCTTGTAAATTACTAGATCTTAATGTTTTATTCTTGAGTAATTATCACACTGGATCAAGAGGTAATTATTTAAAGAATAAAAGGGATAATTCACACTGGATCAAGAGCTTTATCTAATTAAGGTAATGTAGGATTAAATTCCAAGCAAGCTATCCATTGTTTTCATAATTTTTAGATATCAATGATCCATGGTATTGTTGTCAATAGGGATATTAATTATATGTTGGAGGGTTCTCTTAATTATTTTCTCAATTTGTTTTCTGCTTTCTAATTAATTGTTTTCTTTAATTTTCTTGATTGTTTTCTTAGATAGTCTTAATTACTAGTTTGATTTGACTTAATTTTACTCTCAAAATCTTCTTTATTTTATTTGTTTTGTTTTAAGAAAAAGAATAATAACCTTTCTCTCTGTGGGATCGACCCCTACTTGCCCTAGCTATCTTTAGTTAGTAATTGTTGGGATTTTTATTTTTATGATTTGCTGACGACCGATCATAAATTTTGGCGCCGTTGCCGGGGAGATTGTTTATTTTCTTTTTCTTTTCTTTTTTCTATTTGATTTGCACTTGATCATCTTTGTTTTGTAGGAAAAATCCAATGGCGCAACAACGTTCGTTGAGAGAGCTGAATTTCAACTGTGAATTGCCGCCACTCTGCATTGACTATCCAGCCATGGACACGTCATACAAGCTGAATTCTGGAGTGATCCGCATGCTGCCAACCTTTCAAGGAGAGTCTCATGAAAACCCTCATCAGCACTTACAAAATTTCTTTATATGGTGCGTTGCGACCTCTGGGATGTCTGAAGAACAAGCAAGACTTCGAACTTTCTTAACATTGGAAGAAAGCAAGAAGTTGGTCTTGACGCTGCCATCAAATCCAT